>JABASH010001406.1:0-26675 GCA_019776445.1 Tomocerus maximus | reverse complement strand
CTTGCTCTGACTTTCTATGCATTTTGATAGTCAAAATTACTTGCTCAGACTTTCTCTTCATTTTGATAGTCAAAAATATCAGATTTGACTTTCTAGGCATTTTGATAGTCAATATGATTAGTCTTAAACTGGGTAAACGGCCCCCTTTACTCGGGCGAGCTTCTGTTATGGCTTGTCGTTCGTTTGATGAAATGAAGCTTCCCCGAGAAAAGGGGCCGTGTACACAGTATAAGATTAAATGACAAAACTAAGAATTTTGACTATTGAAATGCATAAAATGTCAAAGCAAATGATTTTGACTATCAAAACGCATAGAAAGTTAAATTAGATAATTTTGATTGTCAAAACGAATGGAAAGTTAAACCAGATAATTTCGATTATCACAACGCGTAGAAAGTCAAATCAGAAAATTTTGACTATCAAAATGACATTTCAATTAACTGCCGCTCAATTGCCCACTTGCTAAAAACTTGACTACGATATTGTACTAACAATTCTTATTGACTGCATTTTAAAGCATCACTAAATAAGTTATCCAGCAAATATCGATTCATCTTTGGGTAATTAGCATATATGTAAATAAGTTATCCAGCAAATATCGATTCATCTTTGGGTATATGGCATTCATTGTAATGTAATTGTACATGTATCTGCACAAAAATCAGAGCATGGTTGTAGAAAGTCAGTACCTGGTTGTAAAAAGTCAGTACCTGGTTGTAGAAAGTCAGTACCTGGTTGTAAGAAGTCAGTACCTGGTTGTAAGAAAATAATTGTAAGAATTCCGGATACCATTTGCATATGCATGCATCAAATTTGGGTACATCATATTGAACTGTTATGATAAATAGTATTTCAGATTTATGATATTGGGAACGCTTTAATAATTGTATGATCTATTTATTCTCATTTCAACTCAGCACTGCATGTTTTATTAAATATTATGAAGCCACATAATTCTATATAATATGCTAGCTATTAGTTCACATCTGTGCAATTAGAGTAGAGTCTGTTAACCAAGTAGCTCCATTATTTAAGAAATTCCTTCTTATTTGATATCAATTTTCCCTGGAATAAAATGGAAACTAATTTTATCACTCCGTATCAAGCTATATAATGTTACTTATTTCAACCATATAGTTTTAAATGTACCGGTAAGCAATTGGTTCCCTTGGTATTTTTAATGACAAACTCTCACACATTTTTATGCACTTTTTTGAGAGTGAAAGGTGGGTCAGTAACCTATTATGTTACACTCTCAAGAGTGGAGATTAGAGTGAGAGTCTTCATTAAAAACACCGGCCTAGATACCGTTGAATGGCTATGTATTTGTATTTGCCAGAAGTCCAACGAGAGGGACTTCTGCAACGTTGTTTCTGGATCCAGACAGTTTTACAAGGTAGATAGATATGCCAACTTTGGTGGATAGAGGTCAAAATTTTAAAAATTAGCACTTTTTCTAAATAACTACCGAAAGTGCCACACTGCTACACGTGTAAAACTGTCATTGAGACACAACGCAACAGAAGTCCCTCTCGGTAAACTCCTGGTAAGTACATGACAATCTAGCAGAAAAATTGCGCCCGAAGCTATTTATGTAGACAGGTACCTAACTATAGGGAAGGATTGCTTTCCGGTAGATTTACTGTGTTTGAACCAACCAAAGAGACAAAATTCTTCACTGATGCAAGAACTCATTTTGTACAGACGCTGGAGCTGGACATGGTCATTGACATCCATTCTCATTCAAGTTTGATGGGGGCCTTCATCTACGGAAGCTCTTATGATGATGTGTACCGGTGAGTGGAAGCACAAAAGGCATGAGTTCTGTTACTGTATATAGCTGTTTAAGTTTATCGACTAACTCGGACTATTCCCCGAATTGACATACTCATTTGATAATAATTTTGAAATGTGATACGATTGAATTATCGTATGTGCAGGAATATTTCTAGGTAAAACATTCTTTAGCATTGGTTCTCTTGAATTATAATTAGATTTTATGAACTATATACAGGCACTATGTAAAAATTACATATGGTCTGCACATTCTGTTACTGATTCAAGTAAACGCGATGAACCTTATTGAAAATGGATCATATCGGTGCACTGGCTGGCAATACACATTTGGTTTATTTTGCATTCCTTTTGACGGCAAAGTAGAAAGTTGGCATTAAAATTAGGCTTCTAATGTATTGAGGGAAATTATTTCATACCACATATGACAAATGCCGCTTATTTTTACACTAAGAGTGGTAAAATGACATGTCGGGTATTTTCCGACTAATAACAAAATGAAACAATTTGTGCATTTTCCATTAATATAGCAATAAAGTAATTCATTCGTGGTTTCCCAGATCACCCACTTTGCCTTATTATTTATTGGGCGTTCAATCTCAAAAAAGTGACAAAATAAAGGTTGTATTTGTGTTCTATAAAATATTATAATTAAATATCTTTTTGAGATATTTAATTTTAAAATGTGCATACAGTTTCCCTTACTCGGGAAGCTTTCTGTTACGGTATGCTGCATGTAAGCTTTACTTCGGCCATTGGCTAAAAATTTTGATAAGTATGCACATGCACTATAGTACCTAATTATACTATGAAATGGGTTAATCAGGGGTCATTACTCCTCGATTGCCTAAAGTTCCATTCTATTGAAGTACACAATGTATAACCAAGCATTCTTCTTGCAAACATTCAGGAAATAGCATAGCGACCGTTGACATACAAATTATCAGAAATGGCAATAAAATAATATCTGCGTACTATTTACACCGATGTTACTAATAATCGCTAAGTTAACTCTATGCCAATATAATACTATTTTAGCATAATATTCAATATCGATTGTTATACGTGGGTAATGGAAAGAAGTCATATGACATATCTCAATGTTTTACAAGCAAACTATATGCAATGTACAAATATTGTTCATATAATATACCCATTAGTCGAACCAAGTCGAAAATATTTAAACAATCTTTTAAGGAAAATTGTAAAATGTATTCCTGTGAAGACTTTTTTAAATTAAAAAGCAGCATTATACTGAAATGAAACTGGTTTGAAAATACGATGCCCGATTCATAGATATCATGAAAAATCCGGGGATAACCTAGATCAGCCCTTTGGTGGAGACTTTAGTTACGCCTTCTGCAACCACAGAAAGGAGAAAAGCCATGCTGCTTCATGCCAATTGATTTTGAAACAGAAGACAGACAGACGAGACGCAAGTTACTGACAGACTATTCTAAAATAGATCACAAAGGTGAATTTATCCTGTAGATCTTCTCATCGTTTGATTCTGATCGCTATACTAGTTCTGGCATAGCTACTGGAGTTATTCTCCTCCCAGCTATAGATAGCTTAGGTCTGCCTCACTTAACTAAAATATGTAGGAACTGGGTCTGTACTCGTTTACTTACCACAGGTATCTGCGAATACTGTGCAACTTGGTATATACGGAAATAATGTTGCTGGGAACGTTATGACTTCAGTCAAATTCACAAGAGCTTGCTTGGAGCAAAAACATAAAAGGAGCTATGTCGCTACTCGCTACCCGATACATAGAATGGAGACACGGTGTAGGTACATTACTTTACAACAAAAGATACAAGTTGAGTTCGCAATTTTCTGCGTCGTCGAGCTCACGACTTGGGATTGCTTGGCTTGCTGTCCTTACAGTGCCCATCGCATAGTATTCTCCAGATGTTTAGCTGCAGTTTGTATATATGTATGCAGATTATGTTTGTAAATATATGCGCAAACTACTTATGTACAGGACTACAGGTAGTACCACTAGAGAGGCAAGATGATATTCTGTGACAAACACTCCTCCTTACCATAAGGTGGAAGTAATGCTCTTGAAAAGCTCTTCTGAAGTATCATTGTGTATATAATTCCTATAAAATATGCCTAACTAATACTTCACTTGAACTTTAAACTCCACTAGTCTCTCTGTAGTACTGCTCGCTCTTCTGCTCTTGGTTATACAGAGATACCAACCTGTCCAGAATCCCAATTGTTGGTCTATTTCTTTCTACGCCTATTGTTCAAAAACGCACATCGACTTTGATTTCGAAGATACAATACAATTGGAGTTTTTCATTGACATTTGGCATTTCATGAATAATTATTGGGCTTGGCTAGTAAAAACACAATATGCCAGCTAGTGAATATAATATTTCTGAGACTTAGGAGATATAGAGCAATATTATATCTACCTATGTAACACTGGACAGCATGACCAAAATTCAATGCGCCAGTCCCTTTAACACCACAAAGCGGGAACTTAGTAAATGTTCTACATGTACGTTTGTTTGGAGTTTGGAATAGTTTGGATAAGTTGGATTAGTGGTGGGCAGAAAGACACTTTATACATACAATATGCATTTGTTTAATGACATAAGTAGTAGAAACACTAGAATTTCAAAATATTTACCATGTAATTTGTTCCCACAATTATTACTAATATTACTATGTAAACAAAAGCGTTTTATGAAATGTTTTCAGATTTGAGCGACACATTTTGTTTCCAAAGCTTTTGGCTCACAACGCAGAAGATTACAGCACAGCACACACAATGTACAATAGAGACGCCACGAAATGTGGGACGGCCAGAAGGTGAGTCTACTTAACTAAAACTTTAGCATTCAACAAGCATAATATATAGTCTAGTGAATAGTTGATATCTGGGCTGCCAAGTTTAATAATTTTAATGTCTTACTTTCCTTATATTTATTTCTGTTCTTAGTGAAATGCGGTAAAAATTATTCCATGCACGAAGACAGTTGTATCATTAGTGGAGTGAAAATGATATTAATGAAAACGCTGATATGTATTTAGTATCAATTTGGCGGAATATGGCTTTCAATTCATTAATTTCTTATTGTAAACGAGATGTGATGTATTTTTATCTTCAGTCTTGATTGTTCTGCTGACTGGCACCATTTTAATTTCCTCGTTACTTGTATGTAGTAGTATTTGTATTTCGGTGGATGGTATTGCCGATGCTGGAAAAACTCGCTCCATACTTGGCCATATAGGAGAAATGATGGGTATACTAATGTCTACCGTCGGAGATGAGAAGGGAAAGCGAGGGAAAGTTGCCGAGGAAAGTGAAAGCATTCAGCAGAATGTGTAACGATGATGGCTATTGGAATCGATAGGCATTTAAAGTTCAGTTGGCATACATAGACTTCCAAGTGATGTGCACTGCTGATTGTGACTTCATACAATTGTCTGTGTTGGGTGGGTCGGCCCTGCCATGCACAATACAGATCTTTAGTGAGTGAGTCTGTATTTGTAGTCTGAATAACGTTCAAATGCTTTCTCATTAAATGTCCATCATGAATTGTCGACTAGGCAGAGCAGAACTCTCGGCGTCTATAGAATAGAATTCAAGTGAAATTGCATCAATTGTACTTTCTTTCTGCAACAATTTGTCATTAGTAGTCTCCGAGTCTCCTTTTACGATCCAATTTAGTGCAAGATAGAAAACCATAATAAGCGGGAAGAGCGGAGAGAAGAATACTCTTTATTTCAAATGGATCTCCTAGTATCAGAGTATAACGAAGAGCAAATTTGATCTGAAATTCCTAACTAGAATCATTTTGAAACAGTTAGACTTGAATGAAACGAAACGTGTAGGTAATACGGGACGAAATAAACGGTGTTATCGCATGGTCGGAATGAAATGAGTGGAAGATCTAATAAAAGAAAAAGGTCCGGAGTCTAATGTGGAACTGTAGAGTGCTAATCACGTGTCAATGATACCGGCTGGTCATGATGTTGATGGGTGAGCCAAAGGCGTTAAACGTTTCCTCTGCTGCATGAGTTAATTAGTATGCGGCTTGTTCTGCGGCCCCATCTCAAGTCTTCTGTCAAATGGACAAACTAATGACGAAAGATATGGCAGTTGAAAGCGCAAATACTCCCATTCCCCATCCCGATCCCCAGAAAACAATTTTCCAATTAGCCTCGGCGATCAATTCTTGTCTGCTCTAACTTAGTCCTGTCGTCTTCCTTCTCATCCATCTCCTTCATGCTGTCTCTAATTAAAGGGACTGCAACTGGCAAGGGTACTCCGACCAATTTAATTAAGATCAATGCAGTGCTCTATATGTCCTGCCTACACTGCATGTCCCTCAAATTTACATAAGCATTACAGATATTTACTAGTTCCCTGCTGGCTATGTCAATCTATGAGCACCTACTACTCAGCCACTCCAAATCATCATCATCAGATCCTCAATTTCAAAATTATTCGCTATGGGTCTTCTTCCCCATCTTTCTAGACCATAACCCTCATTACGTTGTCCTACTGTGCATGTGCACACCTCAGTACGCTTCCAGCATCCTAATATTAGTGTACATTCATACCGAGTTTTAAATGGTGAAAGCAGATCTGAAGTTGTTATGCCGTAAATTGCCATAAATGCCACACAAAAATTGTTTATGACATGCCGTAAATGCCCTAAACTACTATCATGTCATTTACTTAGCAGCTAAAAATGGTATATTTGATTAGTTCACGGCATTTACGGCATGCCGTACACAAAAAGCAGTTTACGGCGGCATGCCGACTTTGTACTTTGGTTGTTACTAAAAAATCCCACCTAAAATATTTCTTGCCAGGCCGGATTTAATATAAATATGTTTAAGATAAATATAAGTTAAAATACATTGTATTCCTTTATCTCAGTATTCAGTGCTGAAACGTTTCTCTAGAAGTCATTAGTCATTATAGTACAAGAGATTGACTTAAGAGCTTTTAAAATTCATTTGGTGCCTAGGATATTTAAAATGGGAAAACAAATGTCTATTTGATTGAAGTGCCTTTGGTAACTGGTCAATAATATATATATAAATTACATGTGGACAATCACTTTATTTCAAGTGGAATTTCCAAGTCCGGAATTAATTTGTTTTTTAAAGGCACTCACGTAATATATTACAATAATAATGTCGTTTTCTTCTTTTGTAAAATCGATAGCGTCTCCTGCAGATAGTAGTAGGGACAAATAAAGCTCTCGTGTCTCGTGCGTGTGTACTTATTGTGTTTGCACAAGATTTTAGTGTTTGTTTAACTTACGTTGATACTTTTAAGGGAGTTAGTACGTATTTAAGACTAGGAACTTTCTTTTCTGGAGGCTTACACAATGTAAGTAAATATATGATGTATTTAGCCAGTAAGTAGCTACTTAATATACATATTAGGTGCTTATGCTGACTAAGTAAGTAATAGTTGGAGTTCTCCCAGCCAGGCATACCAGGTTACCTAAAGACTAGTTACATTTAGTTCTGAAGTAGAGGATGGCGAGGATCAGTGTCCGTAGCTGCAAATATACATAAAATGATGTCGTCTACTTATTTAGTTTGAGATTATTATACAGAAGCGTCTTGTGCAGTGTACGTAAGTACATATCTATCTGGGTACATAAATAAGTGTGCTTTGTACATAAGTAAGCGAGATTGTGTAAATAGACATAATATTTTAGTCGAGAGTAGTATGTAGGCACAGTATGTAGGTACAGGGAGTTCTAGAAGGATTTGCATAATAATATGCCTTTGCTAAAGGAGTGTCTAGAGAAGCGTGAAGTAAATATGTATTTAGGTATACGTCCAGAGTCCAGGTATTTTATAGTAAAAGGAATGGCAGAGGGAAAGTTTTCTGATAGAAGAATGAGAAGTTGTTGAGCGCTGCAGGTGACTGGAAAAGCATACTTATGGAAATGAAATTTGCCTTAAGATGTGCCCATGTCGTCTGTAAAGAGAAATAAATTGGTAAATAGATTTGCCAGATGAGAAAGTAGGAAATTTTCAAGATGGGAAATCAAAGAGATAGAAACTGCTAGTCTATAAGTGCACAGTAGTTACTCAAGGCGGCGGTATTAAGTAAGCGATTCGTAAGTAGACAGTCTGTCTGTCAGCACGGTGAACTATCGCAGACAATATCTGCACTCTTATTGCGTACTTATATTCGTACCAAAATGTGGATGCTTATAACAGTTGTAACAATGTCTTTTTATTGGTGACTGCGTGTCTCGTCTCGTCTGCCTAGAAAAAGGAAATACAGGGCTTAAAGGACACATCTCATTTCCGGGAACGCGTTAAGACGTTGATTTGTGAGAGTAACGATTTCCTCCCAGAGATATCCAGGGATCTAGGCACAGATCCACACACTTTTTTCTTATTGGAAATTGGACCAAGAGACTTGTTTGGGAATTCTCTCTCTATTCTCTGAGAGCGTATAGCGACATTCTGTCACAGGGCCTTCGCCAACTCACCACGCTGCTGCATGCAACTCCACAATCTCTGCGATACAAAGTATACCTCACGGAATCTGCTCAGCTTTCGGCTATCTTGTTCAGCCAGTTCTGCGGAGGCAAGGCACGGCAGTGGAGGACATAATCCTACAAGTAGTCTTGCACGCAACCTGAACCTTCCAACCAAAAAGCCTATCGACTTCGCCATTCCATCGCAAGACTCCGACAAACACTTCTGCACTTATCGTTACCAATAGTATCAACTTCAATCCCTTCCAATCTCTGCCAAAGTACATATACATACACAATAATGTATAGTTTCCTACCGAATCCTTTTATGAATTTGCCTAAGTACTGCCACTGGAATTTTCACCGGACACTCTCAGTACTTCCACTTGATGATATTCTTTGCGCTGGACACCTTTTCAATTATTTCACCAGAACCTTTCTTCGCCATCATTTGTCACAGACAACTCTGACAGTAAATTATATCTATAATGTATTAGAAACAATTCATTCCTGTCGGTGATAACCACAGCAGTACCAGAAAATTTTAGAACTGAAGCAGGAAAAATGTGTCCAAGCTACAAAAACTCTGCCGAACATGCTACATTCCAATATCCTACTTTTGATTCTTTACGCAACTTCGCCATTACATTTCGGAGGACAATTTGTAATAGTACCTACCTATTGAAAAAGTGGCCTCAGAACTTTAGTGTTGTAGCCCATCTTTGTCTTTCTTTATGAGAATTAGGTACCATCTTAAAATACTTATCGTATGCTCAGAAAAGTATATTATCACTATTGGTAGTTACATAGGTAGCTTCAAACGTTTGGCATTCAAATGGGCAGTTAGTATTCCCATACTAACTGTCCATTTGAATTTGAAGTAGGCGTATCCCTATATCTTAAAAGATATGCATCAACATTTCAGACCTAAAAGGTGTTCGTTCCAAAAATAGGTTCATATTTGGTTCAACCGGGAGCATCGGAATGCAAAATGTAGAATTGGCGGAAGTATTTTGTGGATTAAACATAAGTACATGTAAATATTATATGCGAATTGTTGACTAGGAAGTGAATGACTTGGAGTAAGATTAGTAGTATTAGATATGGACCCAATAACACAGGAAGTGTGAGTTTTAATTGATTTAAGTCGAGAGAATATACAAGTACCATTGGGTGAAGGACGGTAAGGTGCTATTTATTTGATGGACAGACATGCAGGGCTGGGCAGCTGGGGAAGTGATCGGGAAGATGTGATTGGAGTTTCGGTTGGTCGGAGAGGAGAAAGAGATAGCTAATTGTGAGTTGTATGTAGCAGGGAGCTATTGGTATTTGTGAAGTCGAGTGACTGTTCTTTTGTTTGCTCTTGCAGACATTTGTGCGAAGTGCTGAAGAACACGGTGAACGTGTACACATTGGAATTATCTTTTTTAGGCTACAACCAGGCTCTCACCAATTCCACCGTCACCTACAACGAAGATGGATGTATGTACATTTCTTTTCTATCGATCCCTAATTGTTACAACTTTTCCATACGGCACTCTTACTTTATTACTTGATTCAAAGAGTAGTCGTGTTCGACGGGGTACTTAAGTAAGTACGCTATAGAGGAAATGTAACAGCTTCCCGGTCTCAGTTATCTAATATGTATCTACTCTCTCACTCACTCACTCACTCTATAGATTTCAGACTCGGTCGAAATTTGGCTCGAACATTCTTTGAGTACTATAAAGTCACTGCAGTTATTCCGGCTAATATCCTGTCTACGACGCCATCCGGAGCCAACCAGAGCCAAGATGTAGACAAGAAAACCCCCAGAGCCAGATCCAGATCGCGAAGTCGCTCTAGGATGAAAGCCAAAACAATCGACTCCTCTACACGATCTCCATCACGAGCTAAAGACAAGTCGAATGGCAACCAGCAGAAACCTGCAATGGATGAAAATGTTCAAAAAACTCCTGACAAGACGGTGGTTAAGTTGTCCTCACTTACTAAGGAGCAACATGACTCTGACAACGCATCAACTGATTCCAACAGAGATGAAGAACCAGTCGAACATAAACCCCGACGAAGAAGTGTGAGACAGCACGAATTGCCCAAACAACCGCCGGCTCCTCAAACTAAATCTTCTGCGAGGAAAGCCAGCTTTCTCTCTTATCGCTCACGAGTCAGAATGAGGGCAAAGTCTGATTCCGATGCTAGCTCCAGCCCTTCGCCCACCAGAAATGAAAAAAGAAAATTATCTCGGGTGAGCAAAGCCACATATCGAACTTTTGACTTTAGCGTTCTTAGGGATGCCGACACGGCTCCTGCGAAAGGCTACTTAGTGGATGACAGAAATCCCCAGCTGCCTAAATCCAGTCCTAGGTCCGGTGGCGGACTCCGGGGAGCTGCAGGGAGGAAAATCGGGGGCGGGGGAATCGTAGGCAGAAAAACGGAACGAGGACTCCCTGGAAACACAAATTATGAACTCGGAGACGGGGCGGCTTCCGAAACAGACGCTCCTTGTCTCACAATCATCGACTTCAATATGCTCATTCGCAAAGGTTTGGATGGAAAGGAGAATGGCGACAGAGGCTGGAGAGGCTGGTCCAGGAAAATCCGCAGCAGTAGCAGAGGACATCAGGCTCTATCTGCTAAACATGGCGACTCTAGACATCCACAAAGAAGTCATAGCAGTCGACGGAGACATAGTGTGCGAAGACGGCGTGCTGCTATTTTACGCGGAGCTGTAACCGATTGCTCTCCATGGGAAGACGAAACGTCTTCCGACTCTTGCTCTACTCATCGCTCACTGACTAAAAATCCTGGCATCTCCCGCAAAAGCGTTGGAGAGAAGAAGAGGAAAAAAACACTCAAGTCTCCGAAATCCTTGTCTTTGCCATCAATCGTTCCAAATTTATAAAACATTTTATTTCAACAATAAATTTTACATTTTTTATTAACAACATTATCAATTCACTATCCAGCATAGCACAAGTTATCTAAAAACAAATAATTTATGTTCTGGTATATGCTAAGATAATAACCAGAGTGATAATGTAACTGTAATTTATTTGAATTCATTAAAAACACTTTTTAAATAATTAGATGATATTCAGCTTGTGAATATTAAGCAAAAAACTCAATTAATGCTAATAAATGATTAAAATATTAAATAACTTTCGGACACACATCGAATAGACCTGTACCAACTCGTGCAGGCTTCCCGAGCACTATTTGGGCAGATGGTGTTTGTAAGTTGTCTTGTTTCCCTGAAATGGTAAAATATTTGGTTAGATATGATACTATGTAAAGCCGCATCAATGTAAATCACACAAAAAAATTGGAACAATTCTAGAATAATACTCTTAGGCTTTAACACTCTAAGGCCTTAATAAATGGAGATATCTGTGCTGTCAAATAAAATAAAATAAAAAATACGTTAATGGATACTCTATTATTTGTAAACGCGAGGCCCAGTTTTTACTAAAATAATATGGTACAGATAAAATAATGCAACAATATATAAAATTTAATTAGAGGACACAATTCTACATCCAATGAAACCTAATGAATTCATAGCAATATTTGTCTTTTTCAGCCTATTTACTGAAACTAGGATGACGTATACGCGTTTTTTAGAAAAATCCAGCAATAACTCAAACCATTTCGAATTAGTGTACAACAAACAGACTTAAAATGTATATAATTTGTTAAATTTAGTACTACACCATCGATTGAAGAAATATAATATCAGCAAGTCTAAATTTTTTAGAAAATTGTCACTAAAATAATTTCATTTATGTGCCAGTAATCTACAATTGCTCATAACGTAATGTCAAATTAATAACACACGATTTGTCTATTATAATTACTGTATACATTTACCTAGTCTAATTTGTTAGATATTATATACATATCTAAAATACCCTTCTACGCTAATACCTCAACACCTCATCTCGTATAAGCTGACTCTAAGCGTGATACTAAGCATACTAATATTAGATGCCTAATTTTAACAAATTACATTATTATGCGTACGTGTGTACGTAAATATTTATCAGTAATTAGCTCTCTCTATTTCACCGCATAAACTGAATGCTGTTTACTCAATTATTTTTCAAGTTGTCAGCTTTTTACATTGTACATATTATTGTAAATGACTAATTGAAAATGTTAAAGAGTGGAAGAAATAAATACCTGCAAGTGCTGCTTCGCGTAGAAAACTCACAACAGTTTCAAAACTCATTTGCTGCAAAGGACTCGCACTGGACTCAATTCCTATTCTGTTGAACGGCCGATAAGTTCCCGTGAAAGTCATATAATCAGCAATTAGTGTTAAATGCCTGGGGTCGATTGTAATTCCATAAGCTTTAAATACGTCAGTCATTTCCTGTAAATGAGAGTAATAAATACACATTAAAAGACCATAATTCTAATGCACAGTCTCAGTAGGTATAGTAAATGTTTCATACTTATAATACAAACACAACCCAAAACTTTAAAAAGAATCTTCACATTATACACAATACATGGTAACCAAAGTTAGAATAGAAATGTTGGGGCTGAATGTACAAGAAATTGTCGCATTTCCAGACGCTTTTGTAAATTGTATCAGGCAGGAAGACAGAAAGCTGGATTCTGTGGACACCTTAGTTGAGCGAGAGAATAAAAGAAAACAGGAAATCTATTCTTCTGCATCCATTTCAAAAAGTGTTTCCTTATTTAGGGATGTGCCTATGGGAAGTCCGTAAATGCAATTCAATTCGACTTAGAATGAAATGAACTAAGGACCGAAGAGTACACTACTAATGACGGCATACTGCTTTTTTAATGAGACGGAAGAATTTGCATAGAACTAGATGTGAGAGTGAGAACCGTGCCGGAGCCCATTTAGGATATCACGACTTAAGAACCTAAGCTTCCCTCTTGCTCACAATAAAAACGTTCTCAAAAGGAATTTAAAGAATGGTATTCCAGTAAATGCAATCTAAAACATCGGATCCTTTTCCAGAGCGCTTTCTTTGACATACTAGCGCACATAATAAGTAGGATAGCTCCTAACATAAGAACATGCATCAAGTCTGGAAGAAATAAAGAGACAGAGAATTACTTTTATTTGTAGGTATCACATAGCGCCTTATATATTATGGCATATACTAAGTACTACTACATTCATTGAAAAGCAAATCTGAAAATCAACTATTTATTTCAATACTGCTGTGCATATCTTCAGATCTACCTACACTTTATAAAATGCTGACAGATGTAATGACTGAACTACTAGGGAGTATCTACTGTACAGCAAACTTTGATTTAATTTTACAAGTAGATACCCTTTGAACTTTTTTACGCCATTTTTAATGTAAAATTTGCAAATGCGATCAAGTCTTTGAGTAGTTTAGGTTTTTCTAATGCTTTCAATAGAAAAGTATTGAGACTAAATTTGTATTATATAGTTCAAATGGATACTTGCGACTCCGAGTCATCTAATTATTTACATTAAAACGTACGACTAAATTCTACAATTTTTGTTTTCCTCTTTTTCTAATGTAATTTAATTTAGGCAACATGATCATTTCATTTAATAATAAAAAATAAAGATACTTGCAATGAAGTACCTACAGATAAAGGTTATGAAAGCATAATGCGAGATCAGCTTGGGCAAATAAATGCATTGGACTAATTAAATGAGTTTTAACAGTATCTGTAGGTATGGTAAAAGATGTTTTTTGGAACAATATTCATCCGTAGGTACCTCAGAAGGACTAGAACCACTACTCAAATGCTACTGCTACTTAGAAAAAGTAGCTAGAAGGGAAAAGGAACATTGTCAATATCCACACCATAGAAATTAATATGCAAATAAAAAATGGTGTTATTATTCGTGGGATGAGATATGTTACGGGTGTAGTAGTGTGAGCTACGATTAGGAGAAAACTTTCTATGGTGTTAATATTCTTGTCACGAAAGAAGAAGGATCTAGTCTAGTGCAACTAACTATGTATGGCATCGCTCCCTGTGCTCGGATCCTGCTCTACAGATGAATGCAAGGAAGACAGAGAAAGAGAGAGAAGAAAAAGATGGGAAACTTTTTCTTGGATAATTTATACTCGAGCTCTATTGTAGCAGGTAGGGAGGAGAAAGGAGAAAAAACTGCAGAAGGGAATATCTGCTCGGCGTTTCCACAGCCAGACACCAAGCTTACTTATTGCTATGAAAGTTAAGCATAAGTAAGTAAGATAAAGATTGTCTAAGCTGAACCATTGCATTGCGATGGACACGAACGAGACACGCAGACAGAAACAGAAGTTGCGAACAAGCTCCGTGAATCAGAAGAGATGGATGAATTGTGAAAAACATTTGGAACTCAAAAGTCAAGACGAAGCGACACGAAAAAGATTTTTAAACGAATGCCAAGAACCGACTAATAAATTCACAGTCAAATCCTGCAGCTATCTCGCCAAGCATACAGCCTATACCTATTCACCTATTGACATACACAAAATCTACATTGCATCAGTCACATCAAATAATATAATAGTACATATAGGTCAACCCCAATTCATCTGCTATATTTTAAAATTCGTTATTTAACCAAATAACAATTTAACCCACGATGATCGTTTTTCGTAAGGAGCCATTTTGACCTTCTTCTTTAACGAGTAATAATAAGTAAGCACCGCGTAACTAAGTTCAGCGAATTATTATCGCAGAATGTTAAAAAATACAAAACAAAAAGTGGTAAGCAAAAAGCATGCTCCTCCTTAAAGGGTTAACTGTATTTCATAACGTAATAACAGGGTAAATAGAGTAGGATTAATGACGTCATGCGTCATTTGACTATAACCAAATCATGAAAAATCCAACTTTGCTTTTAACATAAAATAACAATTTTAACGGTATAACAGCTATAACTACTTTAACGCGCGAGTTTACCCTGCATCAATTGATACACTACATATATACAACTAGGGCGTCTTTATACTTAACTAAGTAGCATATCATGTGTAATATATACCCAGAAAGAAGAGATTTAATTATTAAGGGATAGACAAAATATCTTGGCAATAGTGTCCCTAATATTTTACAGGAAATTGCAGTCGAGTACAATCATTGTCATTGCACATGAGATTAAACTTCAATCTAATTTACTATCACTTTGAGAAAGCTAAAGCCAGTAAAGTAGATCATTAGGAAGACGGACGTTAAAAATAAATGGAAAAGGAGGGGAATGAGTATTTTGTGCAGAAAAATAAATAGAATGGGTGTTTTAATGTGTATATATGTATATGTGCGGTTGATGAGTCTGAGGAAGAGTTAATTCCAGGACTGGAGCCGATGCTGCCGTTGATCTCGGTTGTTTGAGATGCAGAGAAGGTCTTTACGGAGCTATTGCGGCCGATGGCGGATAATAGGGTTGAGACGTGCAAGTCATGCCAGTCAGAGAGTGGAGGAGGAGGCTAATGGACAAGAATGCTGGGAGAGTTAGTGTGACCCGGTCCCTCTCCGTCTCGTCATCATCTTTCTTTCTTCCCTACATCTTCGTCCCCTATGAATACACAAGTGTTGATGAATCGCTCAGAAGTGCCCAATGCAATTTCACGCCCTCACGAATCTTCCTCTCCAAATAAATGACAGTATGCATGAATTAAAAGTGTCACGGTCCACCAACCCGTCTCTCTAGTATACTTTCTCCAGGAGAAAAGAAACTCAACTTTCACTCCACAAATTTACCGATGGATCTTCATAAATGCGGAGGACCATGATCATGAATGGCTCTCTTGAAACTTGTCCGTACGAGCGGGGCTTTCCACCCGCCACCTTTTCACCTTTATCTCCTCTCTACTTCTCCTCTCTGGGTAAACAAACTGATGGAGGAGAGAGCAACTTGGACAGACAACCATTATTATTATAACTAACCTAACCTATATTATCGGCATTACTGGCACTACTGGCGTATACCACAACAGAGTAACACATTCAGCTCCTACGTAGCTCTGGAACGCACACTAGCAGTAACACTGTGTGGTATGCCATAAGTTACACTACAAACAACTCTAATTCCGACTCTCACTCCAGTGAAACTATTTCTGCTCACTCGTCCCTCTCTCTCTTCGTGCCTTGCATTGAATTTGAATCACAGTCCCCGTACTATTTCTACACAAATGTATAGCCTTCTGTCAGAGAAATAAATACCTAGCACAAGTTTACCCGCATTCTCCTACACAGTATATGGGAATTTATGTAACGAGGAAAAGAGTTGCGAGAAGACATGGGGAACCGCGTAAATAATAGTTATTGTTCGTTACAGAGCCACTCAGTATTTACAACACAATAGGGTACTTACATCATATAATATACACTTGCATCCCATTACAAAAGGATGTCATACATCCATTCTACCAGCAATAACTACATACATACATAAATACATACATACATATATCATACTATATACAACTATATAGTACATTGTAGCAGCATTAAGTATAGTAGAGCGCCTATTCCCTGCCTACTAAAAAGTTCCAGTCAGAGACCTGAATTGCGTCCAGAAGAGACACACACAACTCGAAGCCTTTCTCCAGGCTCGCTGCACTAAGGACATTGGCAGAGAGAGAGTTGAGTCAAGTTAGGACCGACGAAGGGAAAGCATGTGGGAAGCATGAGAAGAGCCTCGGCTTGTCTCCAGGGGCTCCTATCGCTTGATCACGTCCGCTTCTTCTAATCCTGTTATCCAGACAAATGAAGGACTCTCCGAACATCCATCATCACCTACAGTCAACCGCCTCACACTTAAACTTGACTCACTCAAATATTACGATCCTTCCATTCACACACAAACCCTTCTTAAACAGTCTATATTTACAATGTTCCCATCTGAGATGGTCCTTCGAACGAATTTAGCACAAGAGACGCACTGCTTACTTACTACATACATACATACTGAGTATTAGTACTTGTGCTCTCACTAACTAGCTGCTTACTTACTACTCACGATCAGTGTACTTATTAGTAAGTACTATGTCTATATTATAACAGTACCTGGCTGGTTAGCGTCTACTTACTTACTTACTTACATACATACATACATACATACATACTTGGTAATAGTAATATATTAGTATTACCTACGAATGATATCTGGAAATGCAGATAGAAATTTCTAACTAGTGTACCTACTAAGTAGTAGTTGAAATGAAGTGAGTCCTCACTCGGCTTCCTCACAGTCGACATTTATCCTTTCAGAGTGAAGCCAATAAGTCCTTTCTCCAGTCAGTCGGTCGCTACTACAACTACTGGCTGGAGAGTCAGAGTGTGCACATTACGTATGTATGTAGGTAGCTAGTAATTCTCAGCTTTCTCTCAGAATTTTCCTCAACTTTCTTGAATCCAATTGCCTAGTTTCATGAACTGCAATGGAACGGGAATGTGAATGCATACGTATTTATCCCACGTAGCTCGTTTGGGACAGCCGCGAAGGGACCTTATGGATAGCCGTGCTCCTCACTCTCTTTCCATCCTTCTCAGCTGAACTCATGCAGACCGCTCTTCTTATTTTCCCGTACGTTGCGTCTTCGACTTGAAATTTTACTCTCAACAATTTTACTGGAGTCGGAATGCATTTCGAAGACGAGACGGACGACACGGGAAACGCTTCCAACTAATTCCATTTCATAGCCAAACTGAATTCCAACTAGATATCTTATGTTTAGACGGGTTTCATCTTTCCTTAAGATCTATGTACCAATCTATGTAGTAGTATTGTCCTGTGTATGTAGATAATGCCATCAGTGTCTCTCTCCTTTCTACAGACGGCATCCGGCAATACATTACTACCCAGCATCGCAAGTCACGAGAAGCGGAACGAGACAGAAATACGCCTCCCATTTCATTTCCATAGTCTTCCTTCACAGCGTCACAATCACATCACATGGATTTACTGCTTTCTTCTTCTCCAGTCCAACTTGCTCAAGTGCAACTCAAATCCATTTCCCTTGACTATCTCCTTCAGTAGAATACAGACAAACGCCAACCTACGCAGTACATACATACTTCCAATTCTCCTCAGACTCTCCAGATAAGGCACGCAAAAACATAAAGACGTTCCATTTCAAGTTCATTCAAGAAATGCAAATGTTTCTACTTTCGCATCATACATATCTCAAATTGTCCATCTCTACAACTCAAATCCCAACAATGCCAAATGCACTGCTACCAAATCTGCAATAACGATTAAAGGATACCCAATCTGTACTCCCGCCGACCCGACTGGAATACGCGACGAGTCCGATACTCTCCTTTAAACAGCATTTAAATACTACCAAAACAAATGCACGCTCTGTATGCAGTAAAGCCAAACACATTTCTTCCTCCTCCATTATGCAATGTTATTCTTTTATGCTCGCGTTTATACGCTTCAATTTCTCCCTGCCTAATAACTTTTAAAAATAAGAAAAACAACTCGGATTCAAACAGAGCTTTGGAATGATTGGAGAAATACCAAGGGAATACATTGCAATTTACGCAAAAAGTCACGATCAGTGAATACTGTGTAGCCACATTTATTATCTTACAGATAAGATAAGACTATCTAATCCTAAATCTCACGGCAGTAAAGTCTTACCGTCTCACAGTCAGAATTTTTTTATATACTTCACCATTTTGGTATGCGGAAATTGACATTACATCAAATACGTTCTATTTAAGCACAAAACTCCACGTCAACTAAAAATTTCTTTGACGCTCAAAAGACAGCCAGCGGCAAGATACACTTAGCTATAACATGTCATATAGAAATGAAGTGTAAAATTAATATTACATGTAAAAAATAAATAGAAATAGACCTACGAGTTTTGGAATTGTTAGTTCCATTGCGGCCATCTTGAACATTTTTTAGATGTGCAAAGCTAAGCTCTTGTATCATCTTCACATTCTTGTCGATAAAAATTCACACGCAGACAGTTCGTTAGCAAATTGTCAGATTAGCCTCAGCCAGCTTGCTGAAATGACATAGACATCGAAAGCAGGGAAAAGAAGCTTAGATGGGTAAGAAGAGGAAAAATTTCATACGTCTAAGAAAATGGGGAATGGAAGACAAAGATAAGGGACTAGCTGACCTTAACGATGACCCTAGAGGCAGCCTCAATTCCGTAGCGCTCCGCCATGGTGTGAATATTATTGCAGTAGAGTTTATTGAGATCGAGAAAGTCTCTGTATGCAGGCATCGCCTATAGGAAAGTCAAAGAATCTTCAATGAGTGAACAGAGCCATGAAATTCATTGGAGTTCATAGCGAATGGAATGGGATCGCATCACATCTAACAGCGACTCCCAATGAAATGAAATGAATGTTGAAGGAAGCGTTAGTCAAGGAGAAGAGAGAAACCCGAAATATCTGACCAGAATATTGATGCCTTCAGTCTTGAGACCTGTTCTATCCCCCACCCTCACGAGAAAGGCTCGGCTGATGTTCGCCACTTGGTGAATGATTGATTTCTCTACTACCTCTCGAACAATCGATCCCATATTCACTCTTGCCATGCTGAGCGGAATCTGCGACAACAATACATAGAAACTATGAATTCAATACCCAACACGGGCATTATAACCACACACCTAAATCCCATGTCTACCCCACTCTGATACCAATTCCTTCTTAAAGGTGGTTTAGATGAGAAACATTCGAACCATAAAAATTATTTCACCCTCTCTTTAAAAGAGAGGGTGAAATTATTTCACCCCACAAACTGTAATTAATTCAACATAATATTTTACAAATCACAATTTACTTCTCAATTTCTAAGTTTGATTAAAGTCAACTGCATATAGATAACCTATAATCCTATCATTTATTATATAGTTTTAAATATTTTAAAATAGGAACAGCTAAATATTTCTGTTGACTTTCCATTTGCTACAAAGTACATACGAACTATATTATTAAATGCAACAGAAATACATACTAAAGACAATACTTACATATACATACAAAGACTTTAGAAAAAATGAACTAAGTACAATTAAAGTTAACTTTTAGTTTACAAGTTACCTAGTCAATTTTGAAAGAAACTGGGAAAAGCAATCTAAAATCACTCACAATTCAACAAATTGAAATTGAAAAAACATTTATAAGTCACTCGCCTCTACAGTCAGCGTACACCACTCTTCGTTATATTGATCAAAATCGTAGCCAACAATGAGACTGTCCATTCCTTCAACTGTTGTTGTTCGGGCGCGATAATCATAGGATGACACTGTGATAATCTGTTTCTGCAAAACCAATGATTCATGCATTAGAGTGCAGTTCATGAATTCAAATGCAATATTCACCTAATCATAATACGCTTACCGGTTTTCCGACTTTGTCGTCATCATAATCTTCTTGGTCGGATACCTGTTTGCTAGGATCCTCCACCTCCTCATCCTCCTCCTCCCCGTTTTCCATATCACCTACACACAAAACATTTTCAGAGTGAGCGTGTTAGAGGTGTGAATAAGAATATAAATAAAGTGACTGCGACATTCTCTCTAAAAGGCAGACGAACCTTCTTCTTGGACTCCTTCATCTTCCTCCGGCTCATCGTATTCTGCTTCCGTATGTCGAGCACGGCGAATAGCGTGCGTCGCATCAGCGTCCTCAGGCTACCACAAAGCATACCATGAATCCCAATGAGACAACTTTTCCCTTTCTTCACTAACCATCATTTCATCAATCAATCATCTCTAAATTTCAGTTAGACCAACCACCCCGAAAGTTATACTGCACTTTCGATAGTACAGAGCAGTGGAGTTACTAACTGCACTTCCGATAAGCCGTACTTGCGAAATACAAAATAGACCTTTGCCTCTAATCATCTGCTCGACTCTTAGGGATATAAACACGAAAGAAGGATTTACCTCAGGCTCCTCGTCCGAACTCTCGTGAGCTTCACCCATCCCTTTCTTTTGAGCGGCCTTGAACAAATCAGTCTGCGGCTCTCCGTCGTCTACATCTTCGATGTTTTCTCCAGCCTGATCTCCAAACCCACGGCCACCCCTTCCTTTAGAACGTTGGTCAATGTTCGTGCCTCCCCTCATTCTAGTTACTGCACGAATTGCAGGCATCAGGTAATTCCGCAGAAATTTTCTCTCAAAATGCATTAGGATCTGTTTCGGTGTAACACAGAATTCCTCTCGATACTTTGCGTAAGGTAAAAACGTGAATTTCATTTCGTAGATTCTGTGCAAGGATTCCGTGTTGACGGTTTCAGTCATGTCGACATGTTGCAGTACTTGGCTCAATTTCACACGAGTTAGCGCCAGTCGTATTCTCTCTGCATCTTCATCTGTCACTTTATCAAGAAGAGGCACATCCATACTTGGCGTTTTGATTTTCGCAGAAGCCACCATCAAGATTTCTCGAAGACGAGGGATTCCTAAAGTCACGTTCATTTCACCTCGACCAGCGAAATGAAATGTGTTCAATGTCATCTGCGTCGATGGCTCTCCTATTGACTGTGAGAATAATACAAGCCATAAGTAATACTAAAAAGAGAATCACAGCAATACGAATTCTTCCTACCCAAAAGGAGTCTATATCTAATGGACAACTAACGGGACTACCTTGTACCTACCTACACAATCCTGATAATAAATTACTTGGCAAAATGCATTATTTATGTTGAATACAAATGTACAACCGAGCAGTGGAATCCACTTCTCGCTGGCTGCTCAAAACATTTTCAAAACAACAAATGCTAACAAAATAGCAAATCTTTGCTAATATACCAACTTTTATAAAGTATTTTACAGGAATTATTAAGAAACATACACATGTAAAAGTATATCTTGTTTTTAAATAACATGAAAACAATTCAATATGATATTTTTATTTATACTGCCTGGTAAGCTCGTTCCATATTTATAACTTCCCTTACGTATTACTCATACTTCGCTATTTCTTAAGGACACAAATAGGCAAATTACTGTATTAGGTTAATACCGTGGCCAAAATGTAAACGTACCTGTGCTGCAAGGACACCGACAGCGTCTCCAGGACAGCTCAAAGCTTTCATTGCTTTATGATATATCATTTCTTTAAATTCTTTGCCTTTTATTTTATTTTGTTTGCAATACTGATCTACCATATTGTCTAAACATTCGGAAACAACACTAAAGTTGCTATCGGGCCTTAAGTGACTCACAAGAGGATCAGGACATCTTCTACTTTTCTCTGCATATCTACGTAAATAAAATAATACCTTATTAAATCCAGTAGAATGATACATTCACATTTATTTTAATACTACTTACCAGAGGCTCAAGTAAACTTACTTTTCATCATAAAAGTCTCTATTATCCAAATAACTATTTATTAATGCTTGGTTGACTTCACTGCGACCCGTGCCTTCGATTATTGTATTAGGCAACTCAAGTGACTTAATATCCGTATTTCTGCACATTTCAAGAAGGGAGCCCAGTCGAGGTTTTGATTTGTCACCAGAGTGTAATTGTAGCCATTCTTCAAGCTATGAACAAATCAAAGAATTTTTTATACCGAAATCACTTGCACATAAATGCCGATTCTAGCCTCATTCCAAAGACATTTTAAAAGAGCCTTTAAACAATTGTTTGCATTTACGAATCAGAATATTTAGTGAATTCGTCAAAAACAATTTCCTAATTATACTAAGTAGTATACTTAATTAGCATGTTACAATATTGTTAACCTTGTTTTTTTCTTGTTTTATCTCCTTCGAGTTTCCAAGCTTGCGTATTTCTTTCATCATCGCTTTGTCAAGAACTCTTTCGGAGTTGGCTTCCAAAAATTTCAAATGTTTAGGCTTTAGAAACTGGGACTTGCAAACATCCAAACCATCTTCTCCATACAAAAACTAAAACATGACACAAAACATATTCACTTATTTATTTAAGTTAACGATTATTTAAATATTGTATTATGCAGGAATATGTCATGATTAAAGCTAAAATTAACTTACCTGAACAACACTACCGTCACTGTCTCGCACTGTTCCATCGTAATGAGTCACTAAGCCTTCTAAGAGTTTGACAAGACATCTTTGCAGATAACCACTTCTGCTAGTTTTTACAGCTGTGTCAATGAGGCCCTAAAAATTTGATGAAACCGTTGAAACAAAATCCTACCTCTTAAATGTATTTTTCAGCAATTTAAATAATTGCATACCTCACGACCAGCCATGCAATGGAAAAAGAACTCTTGAGGACGAATTCCTGTCAGAAAACGACCAGCAATGTAACCTCCAGCTCTCGGTGAAGGATCGTAAGGTTTAAAACAAGGAAGTGTTTTGCCAGAGATAGTTAAAGGCGGGCGTTTCCCCTCCAATTCAATCTGACCGAGTAAGCATGACATTTGCATAGTGTTAACAGTCGAACCCTTAGCTCCTGACTGAACCAGAAGTTGAAGATTATTTTGAGGAAATATCGCGAGAAGTCCATACGGCAAAATACATCTAAATCAAAATTTCAATTCAAATGCTACTCTTTATAATATTTATCTCATTTGTTTTAGCTTCTTTAATTGTCCAAAAATAAATTACTTGTTAATTTTATTTGTATATTGATCAAGTTCCCTTTTGTAAGCTTGATCAACAACAGCACGATCCTTTGGGTTCGGTGATCGATGAGCTTCTTCTAGCTTTTCAGTGACAACATGTGTTTCTGAATCTGCAGGCAATCCAACCCCTGCTGCAGCTGCACTGGGACCAATTTCTTTAGCTTCCTCCATGTATTGACGACGAAGTTTATCTGCTCGTCGTGTTACCAAAACGTCCTTTAGCCCTAATGTAAATCCTTCCCATTGAAGAAAATTGGTCATTAGTCGAGAAAAGGCACTTATAAGAGCCCCAACAGCTTGGCTTCCATACAACTGCAAAATAATCAATTGTTTACTCGTTATACAGAAAATTGGTGACTTTTCAGTTTGACAGTGACGTTTGAAATTTTCAGTAAATAAATACGATAAGAAATGGAGTATACCTCGTGAAACGCATGACACAAGCCAAATGGGGTAGACCCTAAATGCATTTTGTCCAAAACTCCACAAAGTAATTGCCCCCGACGAACGATGAAAACGGAATCCGAAAGGTCGTCTCCTTTTATTGGTCCACCATATTTCCACGGTTGAGCATCGCATTGTCTCCATTCCTAAACAAAATAATGCTAACATTTTAATTTCCAAAACTCTGGAAAACAACACGATTGATCAATGCATATTTTGAATCTTTTTAATTCGAAACTCACGTCAGCTTTAATTTTAGTTGTCGAATTTAAGTAAATGGGAACACGTCCCACGGGAACAAGATTCTTTATTATTGTAGTTATTACTTGCTTTCCAGACCATAATTGCACAGGTTTTAATATAGTCGGAGGTTCTGTTTCGATCTTTCTCGAATACCCACTTAAAGCAAAGTAAACTAATTCTTGGTAGTCTCTCCTTGCGAAGAATCTTCCTCTAGTCGTTAGCTTAACTCCAGCTACAACGTGATCTTGGATAAGACCCCCAAGTGGAGTCCCATCCTTAGGGACTAAGTAATGACTGCAAACATTTACTACAAGTAAAGTAAAATAACATTTTAGTGGACTAAATATAATATAATAAGTCTAGATAGTTGCACCAACACTGCTATTAATAAAGACTGTAACTCACCCAAATATGCGGCTTCGCTTTTTGCTAAATAACTTTGTGCAAAATGAGCATTCATTTCATCTCCATCAAAATCAGCATTGTAATGCTTACAATTCGCATAATGCAGTCGGAAAACTTTTTCGCCTTTAAGAACTCGAGTTCTGAAATAAATAAAAAATCAGTTGTTACAGAGATTCAAAATTCTATTATTAAAATATTTGTTAATTTTGACGAATTCATACAAAAATGTTTTATAATTAATGCAATATATTTGTTTATAACATTTGTATGTTGTAAAATATCAGCTTTTCAAAAAATTAAAAAAATTAACCTGTGAGCCATTATAGAAGGTCGATGTAAAGACGGTTGTCGATTAAGGCACAAATAATCGCCATTTTTGAGGTGACGGTACACAGTTTTTACTCCATCCTTGCCAATTACACCCCACGCTTTGTCAGAAGCAAGAAGTCTATTAGCGATGCCAGTCCGCTTAGCTACGTCATTTGGATCTAAGCGAGTCACTTGTCCATTATCGCCTTCCACAGCCACGGCACTAAATGAACGAAAATACAGCCATTTGAAATATTTAACGAAACAGTTTCTAAACGTGCACTTGAATGCTTAATTCTGATTAGTGTTGACGTAGGACTAACCCAGGATGATTTTCGGGGCCATTAATAACCAATTTTCTTAGATACATTACGTTCCATGGTGTGACAACCTCGGGGAAGGTTAGAACTTTGGCAAATACATCAGGAATTCCAATTTCTTCAATATGTATATTCGGATCGGGGGTAATTACAGTCCGAGCAGCGTAATTAACTCTTTTCCCCATCATATTCATCCTAAATAGACCTTCTTTCTTTTCGATGATTTGTTTCAGTCCCAACATTTGCGAGGTCATGGCTGTTGACGTTTTATTCTTTTCCCGATCCATCACATGGTCCACATCAGCTTGCAAATCACTCCAAATAGTTTCCATTTTCTCCCCTAAAGTTTCTCCTTTTATTCCATTTAAAGCTTTCTAAAATAGGTAAATAAATATTTCAAAATGACCACATTTTTGACTCAGGCCCTAATTGCCGCCTTGCTCTTAATTTATTAATTGATGTAATTACTTACTTTTGCAACGTGGGATAACGACTCTAAACCATTTTTCATTGCTGACATAGAATAAAGTAGCATAGCACAGGATGTAACCACGTGACGAAATGCCAAATTTTGGGGATGCTCAACACTCATATTGTTCACCATCTGGGCCTGCAAGCAAACTCGAAAATGTATTTACAAAAATGATAAGCCAAATGTTGCGTAAAAATATTTAATTGCTCACTGGTCGATTTTTTGGAGGAGGAACTAGAACCATATCAATGAACAGCAAATCTGTTGGAAAGTCTTCGTTAGACGTACTCAGTACAGGAAACAAACGAACCAGCAATCTATCTTCTCTTTTCCAAATTTCTCTCATGTGGTTTCTACATAAAAATAATTTATTGCAATGACAAATCTTTACAAATGTTATTTATTTGTATTTACCTCACTATAAAAAACTTATAACTTGAAAACTATGTTATCTATTTATAAAAAACCAAACTGTTTATTTATTACTATTATATATTACATACCAGATTATAGGTATTATTATAGTTATAGGTACGAGCCCGTCATTATACCCTAGAAGTAACAATGTGAGTAAACTCACACAAAGGAATCTAGCATGATTTGCCTGAAAATGAATGTGAGATAATTGATGCCGATTATCAACCTTTCAAC
>JABASH010001405.1:0-26685 GCA_019776445.1 Tomocerus maximus | reverse complement strand
GTTTTAATAAGTTTAATGTGTATTAACAGTAATAGCCAATTCATTGCCATACTCAATCACAATCAAATCCTTCTACAGAATTATAAAGGTGCAATTTTATTTTAATCGAGTAGGTAATAAGAACTAACATTGTGTGTGATGTAATAAAGATAAATTAGATAGAAATATCATTTTTGTACTTTGTGCTTAACCTGGCACCTTCACTATGTGCAGTGTACTGATGTTTTATTTCATATAGAGATTGTACTTGCAAATACCACTAATTCGCCAAAGATAAACTGAGTTTAATAACTTGTCGTTTATATTGCGGATTACCACACTTCCCACCTTCACACAAAAGATATTTAGGACCACCATGTAAACGTCATCGAATACAGTCAGAAGGAAATAATTTTGTGCTGCTATATATTACACTGTTTTGTACAAGAAGCTCACCATCACCATTACATTAGTAACGCCTTGCGTTGTGTATATAAAAGCTACGGGTTTTGGAGATAATTATGTGATATCAGTCAGTATATGGTACAGCTAGCCACTGTATTAAATCCTTATGCACTACTACTTGCTACAAGTACCTATACACAGGACCTACCTACTTTATACTTTCCTAGGCTATATTATATTGTGTATTTAGTATTTAGGTAGGTGGTTGATAATGCAAATGCCATAGAGAGAATGAATGAAGATAGTGTATAGAGCCGAAATGGAAATGAGGGAATCTTAGCACCCAGCTATAAACATAACAAGGGTTTGCAATTCGTGTTACTTGACTAATAGGGATGTAGAGTATTTACGATAATATGAAAAAGTCATAGTTTGTGTAGCATCGGACTGAAATTTATGTTCCGCAAGGTTCTCCAGTTGGAAAACAAATTAGTTGTGCAGTGTTCATACATAAATTTCATCATACATTTAATGAATTTATAGTCGTTGTGCAGCGTAGGAAACTATGTGAGTGAGAGCATAGTGCTGTGCTATGCTTAGTTGGTTGCACTAGTTTCGAGTTGAGAGATATATTCATTCTACCAAGTGTGTTGGAGTGAGAGAGTGAAGGAAGAGGAGCGGCAAAGAGTTTGTAGAGTTGAGTTGCATTCGAAAATGAAAATGGAAAGCATTAGTTGAGAGAGAAGAGAGGATTGGGATGAGTTGAGTTTTGGTTTGAAGGTGTTAGGTGGGAATAAAATGATGCGATCATGATCGGAGAGCTGAAGAGGCTGACTTGGTTTGGCCTAGGAGCGACACAGTACAGAAAGCTAGAAGGAAAACGAGTCGAGGCCTTTCACGACTTCCATGTAGAGCTTTCGTAAAGGAGCCAAAGGTACTTCATCATGCTAACTCAGACTCAGCTCATTTCCCTCATCTCCTCTTTCCTTCCAGCCCAGACGCATAAATTTCTTAGCATGGGTCTATTTTACGTCTTATGGCAATTTATATGCCTATTTTGATCATTCACGGATGATGCTACTGCCTAATACATTAGAATGGAATACCAGAGCACTTGTCTTCTTCTCCTCTCCCTATAGGTTCATAGTTAGGCTCCAAATATTTATACTAGTTAGTTAGTAGTTAGTTAGTGACTGAGTGAGTATTACTTTTCTAAGTAGAATAAAACTGAGAAGAAAATTTCTCTGGCTCCAGCTCTACTTTTACGTACGTCTTTCATGTTGCACTTTAAGAAAAAAGATTCCAAATTGTTATTAGCTAGTCATTTCTTAGGTTTGTACGTTGGAAAAGGTTTTGGAAGTCTATAATTTAAAACAATGCAGCTGGAAATATATTTCATAGGCATACCTATACGTGATATATGCATGTACTTATATGGGGTCGTGTCGGTGTCTTCTTCTGAATGCACACTTCATAGTATCTCATCTAACTATTTTGTTTTGCACTTTGTACTCCCAATTATTATATACGTTATCATATAATATGCGTTGTTAGTTAGTTGGCATGTTGTGTAGAGTGGTACAAGATACAAGCTGGGAAAATTACTATCTCATACAACTTGATATCAAATAACTTGTTAGCTAAAGGGACGTAATTTAAATGTATAGAAAGAGTGGATCCAATCTGATTCAACTTAATATTAGGTAGTAGTGTTTAGCTAAGTAACTAATATACTTTTACTTGAGGCAGAGAAAGTAAGCGGTAAAGTGGAACCTTAGCCAAGTTTTATTTGGCTTGGCTTGCTTTGGATAAAGTTGTTGGAATGGCTATGGCTAACTACATGTCCAACGTCGACATCATCGTAGCCTACCCGAGAAACTTACAACTTTCTCTGAAATCCGCCTTGGGAATTAGGTATTCATTTTACTAAATTAACAAAGTTGTTTCATATTGGTGCGATATGGCACAATGTATTGCTTGTGCATTTTGTTACTAGTTAATTACAAAGTACCAAGTACAGAGAATGAGTCAGAGGGAGAAATTATGTGGAAAAATATTGTTTATAGTACCATTTTCAAAGATAGAACTGGAGCAGCGGAAAACTTTAGGGAAATAAATCAACCGTAAACAGAGGAGGTCATTCGGAAAATGGTTGAGGGTAGGATGTTGTAGGATAATATCTGGAGAGTTTAAGACATTTTGTATGTTATGCAGTACATATATAAATATATTTTTATGATTGTGTTCGCCTTGTTAACTGACATTTTATCTCTGAGAGATAATAATTTGGAATTTCTGTTTAAAATGAATGAATATAAGATATGTAGTGACAATGATTCATGGCTTAGGGCATAACATTCGAGGGCAAAGTCGATTTGTACAAGTGGAGTTAGTGCTATCATCTAATCGTGATCCTTTTTGTCTGTTCCTTTGCTTTAGCTTTATTATTGTGTTGAGTTAGCCAAATGAAACCAAATAAGCTTGTCTCTCTATAAATTTTAGTACATCGATAGTATTATTAAATCATGTTTGAATGCTACAGAGTTATATTATACTTATTAAATATAATGGGACGTGAGTATCTCCAGTATTCTGTTCAGTTTGTGTGAATAATCAATCATTAACACAATTAGTTGTCTGGGGACAACAGGAAGAGGGACTGCGATAAAGTGTCCTTGTAGAAGGCAAGTAGTCTTATCACAAGTATACAGGGAATAAGAGTGAGCATGGGAAGGAGAGGGAGATAAATAGATTTATCTCATGCCCAAGTTCTGCCTTGTCGCTATATATTATATCTTCTATCCCTTTATGTAAACAGCAAACATGCACTGAAATAAGAGATAATTCTTATTGCTTTCATGCTTTCGTTCTATTTTGTTATTGTCAAACTCGCGGCACTGTGTTTTGATACGTAATACACAAATATGGTAGGGATTTCTTAGATTCTTAGTAATTTGAGAGGACTTGATTACCTGATTGTGATCTTAAACACATGCACTACTGTTCATTGACTTGCGTTGCGTGATCACTGTATAGTTTAATGGTTCTTTGATATCTACCTTGTCTACTTTATACCCAAATCCATCCCCAACAGCTAACAATAAGAAGTGAAATGTGATATTATATTATTCATACAAGTCATACATACACATGTATCTGATAATACTGTGTAGTAATAGTAAAAAGATAGCCAGGACAGAAATAATATATTAAACAGAATGTATATACTGTTAGTCTAGGTAAATGATAGGTATCTATTATGCGTAAACATGACCTATAATTCCTGGTTCCATTTTCTATTCATAGATAATTTTCCTAGCAAAGCTACTGTTCATCTAAGGTCAAAGACATGTTTTGATAGGCGCAAATACATATAAATTATATGTACATTAAACATATCATAGATGTACCAACCAAGTGTATTAGTGTATTTACTATTTAGTTGACAATCTCCAAATTAGTGTATGAAATGAAGATTATTTTGAAGTAATCACCTGCAAACAATGTCTACTATTTCATCTGTAAGTATATACAGTATTTGTTAGCAATATATTTAACAAACCAAAACCAAAGCCTAATTTCCAACAGAAACAACACTCTTCAATTCACCACAGATGCCAAAGGTTTTGTCTTCTATGTAATGTGAAGGTGTTGATAATTTTAAAATCGTTTCACAAAGTGAATTCGTTTTGATAATTTTAAAATCGTTTCACAAAGTGAATTCGTTTTGATTTATCGTGAGTGAGCATTAATTTTATTAATAAGATCAATGAAAAATGTGGTCGGAATGTTGGAAAGAACGTGAAAGATCTTCATTTCGCTCGGGGTGACATCACTAGGTCTATACAATATAATATGTTTTTGTCGTAGTCGTAAATTAATATTTCTAAAGCCGACTTTGTGTTGAATTACCTTTTGAAGCAATAGAGGTAGAAGCGACTTTGTTGTGTAGGTTAATGTTGATTACGACATGGCATAGTAATGTTTGCCTTGTTTGCTAGGTAAATATTTCTACGTAATAGATTCTTGTAGGTATTTATCTCATCCGTTACAACGTTACAAAGAGAGGAAGTGACAGATACAGGAGGTTACAGTGCCAGGAAACGAGTCATTTCCAACTCAGTTTTAATACAAAATTTTAAAAACGCTAGCGAATATTAGAGATAGTACTTTTTCAAAGACTGCTTATTCACACTTATTGAGGGCTTGAAAACTAAAGAGGAAAACTTTCCGTTGTTGTTTAGCTGCTCAACTACCATGAAAAAATTTATTGAATGTTCAAAGAGTGCTTATGACTGGATATAATACAAGAAGACAGGGTTTCTAGAGTGAAATGTCAGTGGGAGAATATTTTTAGCATTGGGCTAAAAATATACTCATGCAAGAGTGACGTAGCGTAATAGTAGAAGAGCAGAGTATAGAAGTTGTTGTAATAGACTTAGCACGAAGTTTGCATTGCACTTGGTGGGGATTGTAGGCTAATAGGTAAATATAGGTACACGATATGCCTTCTTGATCTTATTTATACTGCATAATGTATTCTTAGTCGTGTATTCTGTCTGCTGTACTTTGTACTGTATTGATGTACACTATACACACTACACACACAGTGTACACAACATACTACATTGCATATTCATTTGGGAATGTGTGCATTAGTGATGTGAAAATGGCTTGCTTCGCTTATGTCGTGGTTCACTAGGCGTTGTAGCATTCCTTAGCCGGCGAACAGAACGAGTCATGAATTTTTCTGTAATTGTTTTGCACTTTAAGTTAAGCATTCTCTTGTTAGTGAAGTCATATTGCATCTCTGCAACGAAAATGTCATCATTTGACATTGTTGAATCTGTCGCTATCAGTTTAATGAGGTCTTTATTATAAAAATGTAAATTGAGTTGCGCCAGAGAACTAATTGTTATAAGTGTGTGACATTTTCCGACGTAAGTACTGCTGCGTGGCCTGAAAATTATTATTAAAAAGAATTAACATTATTCACCTTGTGTCGTCGTCTATATATGTAAACGTTTGTGATGCTGAAAGCTGGCTGGTGATTCAATTTCATATTTAAAATGCCCAGACCAAGACTAAACCAGAACATAGCTTCTATACAGGATTTTTGGCGTAAGTAAGGTGTTTTCATGAGTACGATACGTACAGAAGATATTTTGGCGTTACTTTCTATTCATAGTCGTGGTTGACAGTAGCAGCGTTCCGTTCTCTATGTTCTTCTCTTTCTTCCAATCGTTATATTTATCTGTGTGCATGTAACATGCTGCGTTTGAACTCCATCAGAATCTATTGGTTACGGCTGGATGAGTCACTCTACCGAAGTACTGCTTCTGCAGCTGTTTTCTTCAATATATCTGTAGGAATGTCGTTTTTATAGCTAGTTTTCCTAAAAGTGTATATGTACACTACTGTGCATGAAATGAATATACTATTTTTACTAGTGCTCTGTCTTAAACTGTTTAGAAGATTCAGCAGCGTATACTATCAGTGATTAAATAGTATGTGCTGAGATATACATTCCTACGGTAGAATGTTGAATCATTTGGTTAGTTAATTTCTGTAATGCATTGTTCATTAGTATTTAGTATCATCATTAGATCAATGGAAAATATTGTCGCATTTTAAATAATTATGTAAAATATCTTTATAATATTTATTTAATTTTTTAATTGATTAGATTAGATTTACCTAGTACAATTGAATTTCTCGTCTCAAGTGTAGACTCAACTTTTATTGTAAGTGGGATAAATTGCAGTATACCTATTTATACATTGTGCAGGCATACATAATACATAGAGGGCTCATTCATAATTTTGCAGACCACACTTGAGTCAATGATTGCCAACATTCCAAGGGTTTTACTTGTACCATGCATGCATTGTACTTATAACATGTGTACACCCATAAACGTACATGCATGATATATGCCGTTGAGTATAAGATATAGATAACACAATCTTTGTGTTAGGTAACTGACAAATGTAAGGCAAGGTAAATGGAATTGTTGAGATGGAAGCGAAACATAATCCAAAGGAAAGGAGAACAATGCCACAGTGCTACATAAAGTTTCAGCTGGTAGAGAGGTACTTTAACTAATAGTAATATACGTACGACAGACTCACATTATAACAGTGCAGTTTTGGAAAAACACAGGTAAACAATAAGGTACATAGTGAGCGAATTCTGTCTTTATTCTAACCTCAGGAGGCTCGGAAAGAAAAGTGCATAGGTAGGTTAAAAGTTCAATCTGTTTCTGACAAAAGTCGTTTTGGGTGTAATATTTTCGTCACTACTGTACTGATACTGTACGGCAATAATGCAATAATGACTAGCCAGGTTCAAACAAATGTTTTATGAGGGGTCATCCACCGTTTCTCTTGCAGACGTTATGCTATTTCTTGGGATTTATTCTGGAGAATAAAATAGGGAAAATCAGAGTAAATAGACCAAATCGGTAATACTGAAAGAGAAAAGCACAATCTAGCAATCAAGGAGTGTGTGGACGCATTTAATAACTTTCTGAGAAGTTTAGAAAGTTCATAAAAAATGTAGCATTCGAAAGGACTGGCATTACTAATAAAGTTTTCTTGGAAATCAAGTCCGTGCAATGCTGTACATCAATAGTAAGTAGTTCGTATTCTATACCTGCCGAGGTAGAAATAACATCGCTTTTCAATTAAGTGTCTTTATTTGTGCCATGTACTGCGAATTGAAATGCCTACTCACCAGACAGACAGAAGAAATCGATAGATTGCAGACGGAGCGATAGGTTTTGTGAAATTCTTCCACATCAAATGCACTTTCCAATCCACATTTGTGTGGTTGGTTATTACTTATTATTTGTTCATGTTTTATCTATTTTGATGTGGCATGTGCAACTGTAATCTATTCGAGTCAACTGCCTAAGTGAGTGTAGGTACTTTAATACTCTCAATAATAATGAAACAGCTTGAAAAATATTATGGGAATAAACCAGGGCGTGGCGTTTATATTTTTCGTATTCCAGGAACTGGCAGGCGAAACTGGCAGTAGTTAACTCAGTTAAGTAATGTATGTTGTGGCATTTGTATATAGTAGCACGTTAAGTTATAAGAATGTTTTAGTATTAGCGGTACAGAAAGAGAGAGAGAGTCTTAAGAGGATGATAGAACAAGTCAGTGGAGGAGAGGTAACTTGCTATTCAACTTGTTTTGTTCTGTTGAAATTGTGCTGTTGTGTATTAGTACATATCCTACATAATGGGTTCCCTTTTCTCTTGGGTTGAGACAAACTCGGAGTTATAGAGAAATAATGTAAGAGAGAGAGAAAGAACATCAAATTGTTGCTGACTGAATTGATGGTGAATGGTATGTAGTGGTAGTGGTACCTTCTAACCTTTTCTACTGTAACTGCTCGGATATATCCTTATAAATGAATCTCTTGGTCCTTGGTTACCATTTTATACTATGAGACTAAGGAAAGGCATAGTAGAGGTGGTAGTAACAAGACACAAACATAACGCAGTTTCGCTATGTTCTTTTAGTATAATGTGTGCAATGCAAGGTAGTTGTCTATATAAGCATGCCGTTAAGGCTGGCTGTAGAACATACGAAGGAAGATTACTACGTTTATGTATGCATTATGTACCTGGCCATCTGTAAATCATACAAAAGTCTTTCTTGTAAAAGATATTTTTTTATATCTGCACGATTCCTGATTTATAGAAAGATTATGGTGATTCACTAAACCGAAAAGAAAATTCGATGAAATCGATTGCTGACTTGCAACAGCTTTTTTACATGACCTTTAAGTCCTAGCCCTAGGAATTCAATGAGTAAATAGATAGTAATTCGAGTACAAATTTAACTTATGTGTTTCTATGACGTTAAATGTGTCTGCCTCTTGTCTTGAGTAAAGTAGAATGAGTATTAGTTTGTAGTAGAGTAGATTCTTAAGGGTGCAGTTCCCCTGATTACGAAAATAAATATTTCGAATTTTGAATAACAAAATAGGTTCTAAATGGAAGCCGAATCCCAAATCTATCTTTAGCGACATCTCTTAAGGATAATGTAATTAGTGTGTAGGTGAAAGTTATCAGTGACCCTGTAGGAATGCATGTGTTTGTATTGCACTGGGAAACTGAAACTGAAGTTGTGTACAGTTAGGTTTAGTGTGTTCTGTATTGCGTTGTAGAGGAGGCATTGGCAATTGTGGAAGGAGAGAAGAGGATAGAAATTCCTTCTTTCTCTTCTCGTCGGCATCTCAATATTCTACTCCAATTGTGTTGTAGGCTCCGAGATCATAAAGAAAGAAAGGCTTGATGGAATGAAGCCGGTCGTGGTTAGTGCTATATAGTACATGGGGTATGGGGGGCTATGCCTGACTGTGTATGGTGTAGGTAGCACAGTCTATATATACAATAAGTACACACTCGCAAAGGCAGGAGTGAGAGAGGATGAGACGAAAGAACATTTTCCTATTTCCTCACGTTCGTTTCGGAACTGAACTCTTCTCGACACCACTACAGGCTCTTTTTCTTGCTCAGCCAGTCTCAGCTGAGTTTTAGTATGCTCGAGTTTGTACTTGAGTTCACTTTATCTGGTATGTACTTGGTATCGTGAGAGTATATGACTACACTATATAGATACCTACCTACAGTAGTACATGTTTCTAGCCTTCTTGCATTCTGTTCTGTTGGTTCGTCTTCTTCGGTAGACTCTGTGAGTGTACAAGTAAAGTGAGTTCTGCGGCTATAGAGAAACTCCGTGGCTTCTGTTGGATACTCGTGTGTGAATAAATGAGGTAGCTCATCTCATAAATTTCAGTTTTGGTAAAGCCTCTCGACTCTTTTTGGGGCAGCTGGTAAATCTACATGTCCTTTCTTTCCGATGGTTCTCTTCACTATTCTCCACTCTTGCAGTAGTAGTCGTGGTCGTGGCCATGTCTCTGCCATTCTCTAGCCTTGTCTATTTTCCTGAACTGAGAGCTCTATATTTATACAGAGAGTTTTTCTGCAAATAGCATCTGGCTATAGATACACTAATATATACTAGGACAACAATGCAACTTTCCTTAGAGTGGGTTAGTTATATAACAGAGTTTATATAGCATTGTCCTTTTTGTTGTGCTTCTTCTACACAGTCTGTTTGAATTGGTCAGGCGAGGCGGACTATGGCTATGAGACAAGACCACACCAGACAAACAACCAATTTCCTTTTGAAACGATGAAATGGGATGGGATGGAGTGGTTTTAGTAAGTTTGCTTCACACTAAAGGATAACTTGGTACTTTCATCCCAATTCCCTATTGTTAGATACCTCTACTCCCCATTGTACCTAGGTACACACACTAGGATTGACTGGGCTTAGGATTCTATTGTTTTTGCCTTGAAATGAAATGATGAATGGAGAGGATGAAACAAAATATTTCTTGCACATCTGATCACTAGGTGATTTGATTGCTAATTTCACTCCCTCGTTTCTCTTTTGTGTAATAAATAACCGTGAATTACGACTCAGCGAGTGTAAATTATTATATTGGTAGACAATGTAAGCTTGAAGGTAGGAATCTGCTTATTATGTAATGTAACCGGGTGCTGTTAAATGGTGCATTCGTAATTATATGCCTAGGAATTTTCAACAATGCAATGTATGCAAGAAAAATGTCGTCTATGCTGGATAGGGGATAATGTTTGGCTCGGCTTCATTAAACCTCATTGCTACCCAAGCAAAAAATGGTCATTGAGCGACGGGATAAGAAAGAGAGGAAGTCGTGGTCTCCTTTCCGTTGATGATACAAAAACTTTGATAGGAGATAGCGGAAAGAAAGCAAACTTGACAAAATGTTTTAGATTTAGTAGTTCTCAGTATACCAATACTAAAATAGTGTCTTGGTTTTAGATATTCCTATCTGTAATGGTAATAAGCGTAAGAATAGTGAGAGTTCGTTATGTTATCCGTTATCCTCAAGAAAACTTTCTTCGAGCTGTGGTTTTTACTGTTCAAGTGGAAGAAAGTTTTCTTTTTCTTGTTCTCAAGTACACATGCTACATACATACGTTGAACATAAAGGCATTGTGAGATGCGTGGATAGTGCTAGAGCTACAGGCTAAGAAATGAGCAGTTTTCTTGTAAAGGTAAACCCGAAAACTAGCTTAACTATCCACTCAGAGCAAAGAAATAAAATAAAATAGCATGGTGGTGAATGCTGAATTGGGAATTTATTTATTCCGTCTGGTTTGTCTCATTTTTGGAAAGGAAACTGTAATTACCAGAGTGGAATGTTGTTGTGGTGCTAGCGGTGCAACTGCACAGTGCAAATGGCCAACTTTTCCGTTGTGTCGATAGTTTTAGTTTAGGAAAGCGAAGTGAGTGAAGCAAAGTTTGTTTTCTCTTGAGTGATGTTTGGCAAGTCTTTATTATGCCTCAGTTTTGGAAGATTCTTGTGTGTTTACACAGCTTATTGCGCAAAATGAATCAAGTGTGTGACCTCTATGCTGTAGTACAGAAGAGTTCCGAATATTATACTACGATGAATTTAATCATTGAATTCATCATTACATTCCAAACCCAAATGGCGATGTTGGCTTTTGGCCCACAAATATTTTCACTTCAATTTTTGTTTGAAAAGTTATGGAAATGCTGTAGCTAATGGTTTACGGAAATTTTTCATTTATTGTGTTCGCTTCACGCATTTTCATATTTCATGCAAATGCAACTCCACTAATGACCTTTGTTGAGTTGATGTTCTGTTGGTGTTTGGGTGTATAATAGGAATATTTGGCTATTAAAGAAAAGAAGAATTCAGGAGGAAAAGGCGAATTTAGTAATTCCCATTGCAATGAAGTCCATGTATGGCTTTGTCTACACTTAAAAGGATTTTTGTCGTGTCGACCGTTGTAATGGGAGGAATTGTGAGAAGTCTTTAATGGAAATGAAGGAGACTTTAATAGTTTACGAGGGAGGGTGTATTGTGCAAGATGTTAGAACAGCATGGGCGTCAACGGAAGTAGTATTCTTAAGGAAAGATGGATGAGAAAAGTAAGGATGTGGAAAAGGATCAGACGGAAAAGTATTTGCATAGTAGTAGTTCTGTTCATGTGCTATTAATGCATGTTCTCTTCACTATATGCATACATAACTGTCCGATAATTCACTATTTGACTGCGGCGAAATATAAAGCGTTCAAATCCGAGACGGATATATTTATGAATTTTCATGCGCTCGTGCAATGAATCTTCAAGTAGAGACTCTGCTTTTATTGTTAGTTCAAGCCACTAAAAAGTAAACCCAAAACTATTGGCACAAATTATAGGAAAATGAAAAGATCGACTCAATTTCCTGTCAGAGGAAGAGACACTTGATGGAATTAATTCATGATGATGAATGATAGTCTCTCTCATGACGTCCATCAAATCAAGCTATATACATCTAGTATTTTGTGGTGTTAGCTGCTAACAGCCTAGACAATGCTGTGCTGTATAATTCATTTAGAATAATTAATAAAACTAACAAAAAAATGAAGAACAGATCCGGTCCGGTATAGGAACTATTAATATATTATGCTTATATTAAAACTGAAACTCAACTCAATTTACATAGTATCAATTTTACAGGTATAGGTACGAAACATGTATCATGTATCTTTTTAGATGTGTTTTTGACAACTTTCCCTGTAGTTTGTTCGTATTAAAGGATATCAAGGGTAAAATGAAAATACAGTCTCGTGTGTATGGTTTTGTTTGTATAGAGCAGACTAGGCCACTTCACTGTGATAACGGTGAATATTGCTTGGAATCCTTTGTAAGTTTTCTTCTTGTGTCAGTGTCATTCTTAAGCCTTCGTAACATTGATACTTACAGATATTAGTTGTGACATAAAAATAGTAAATATTCTAAAAATACAATAGTGGGTGCTATAAAAAGTTACCTTTCATCATGAGGCGTGAGAGACGGAGAAGGAATAAAAACGGATGAAGAGCTTTTAGACTTTGCTTGGGGCGGCTGGTAAACTTGAGCTCATCTTTTATATCTTTTGCGGAGGAAAGAGTAAAGTCTCTGGTCGTCTCGTAATAAAAGGAAGGAAGGTGAATTGTTAAGCGAGTGAGTAAAAGGTTATCGACATGACTTTTGTAATATTGATCCCTTAGTCATATCTTAGTTGAGTATCCAGTAAAAAGGAATATTGAAAGGTATGATATTCTGTGCTGTGTACAATGGGAGGTCCACGTTTGGTCCGTTTGGTCCGTTTGGTATGTATGTTTATAACATAAATGTAAATTGCGAATTGACAATAAAATGGCTTTATGAGATGATACGACAGTCGTAGTAAGTTTGAAAGTTTATTCTATCCTGTCGTGGATCAAGTTAAATTCAGTCTGTTTTCTCTCACCACTACGTATATCTATAATATATCTGTGTAAAAAGTAATATAATAAGTAGGTATATCTAGTATACAGAGACTTATGTGCAATGTGGTATTATGGTGGCTTTAGCTTGACATGACAGACTACTTGGTTGGTACGGTGTGACGACGACGGAGCCAGACAGAGACTGGAGTCACTATACTATAGGAGACAGGAATATCGACTGAGCACACTTATATATAGTATAAAGAAGCAAAGGGTGGAGTTTTACTGGTTATACATAAATACTTAGTAGTGAATAAAGTCAGAGTAATAGAGAAGTTTATGCATATGACTAGTTGGACCCAAGTTAACTGGTTGTAAATATAGTTTTCCTTTTGTAGATATGAGTTTGGATTGCATGCAACCTTCATTAGCGAATGATATCATGATTCGGACGTTTGGTCGGATGAAAATGCCATAAAACTCCGAATGGTTGTGTGAGTGAATGAAGAATTTCGTAGCTAGTAGTATGAGAAAACGACTTTAAGGGTCTTGAACATCAACATGCAATCGGCGCATTGTCTGCCCCGTGTTGAATTGACGAAGCTCGCTGAAATAAATGCTGTACAAGTACAAGTGTACCTAGCAGAAGTTAAACAGTAGGCGACTGACTGGATGAGGGAGGCAGGCAGGGTGTGCAGAAAATTTGCACATGGACTTAGACGTACTACTCTTTCCACTTATGTAGTTAACTGTAGCAGTCTCAGACCAGCATAGTTCACTTCTCTTCTCCTGCAGTTTGAGTCATTCAGACTTGTCGACGCCCTGATAGAATTTTATGACTTTCGGCTACAGCTTGGCCTGGCAAACTAAAAATTGCAAAAGCTTCATAAGTTATACTACTATGCTCTATATATTCTTTCGTGCACTTAAAGTTGTACACATAACATACAACGACACAATACAACTAGTTGTATTTAAATTAGTAGTTTGCTGTGTATACGTTTGTTTGCGCAATTTTTTGTCTGTACTTACTTGGCTTTGACTCTCCCGTCGTTGAGACTTGTTTTACTATTTTTAAAGGACAGTTGGATATAGCGAGTGATATTTATTAGATGTGTACCACAGCACCTAAGTAATTGCACAATAGGTACAGAACAGATAATAGAGATACCAGATAGTTGGCTGCTGCAGTTGTGTATACGATAATAAGTACCTATAGCACATAACACTGGCCCTTGCCTCGGACTTTGTCTTCCTCTTTTCCCTGGCTTTATTTGTTCAGTTTGGCAGTTCGGCTCCGATTCCATAGCAAACAATACCATAGTAAGAGGTAAACCCTCAATGCACTTTCCTCCTTCCGGTCGGGTTTTCAGAGGACTAGTCCAGCTTTCGTACAATTTTACTCACCAATTACATTATTATTTTGCAGAGTTGGCTGACTATTCTGTCTCGGCACCAAAGGGATTAGTCATGCTATTATTAAAATTGAAAGGAAAGCGTTGCATGTCATTGTTGGGATTAGTGCACACATAAAACTGCATTTTACAATGCACTGAAAGTTGCATCAATGGATGTAACTTGAGCAGCTGTAGAGGTTAGCCACTGTGTTAAGATATCATGACATCAAACAGTAGTATAGGTACCTACTGGCTATTGTATGAAATGGGGAAAGAGTAAAAACAGCAGTGTGCTTCATTTTTGTTTAATTTGGAAAGAGAGAGGAGTGGAAAAACTTATATCAGATAAAATGACTGTTGAAACGTGAGAATGTACTGTGCACAATTCCCTGTGGCTATACACTGTCAAAGGTTTGCATTCTTTACGTAGGCACATATAGAGATAATAAATATATGTAGTGCACAAAACATGCAGTGTTTAGAGAATAGTTGAGATTCTATTTTCTATTTTACGCAGTAGATAGAGATAAAGGTGGATATGTAGTGGGCGCTGAATTGTACACATTGTGTGTCTAGGTAGGCAGTTTAGCAAGAAGGGAGTCGTTCGCTGAAAGACTACGACAGCACATTGTCGGAGAGAAGGATGCAATTTGCAACTCTGGGAGTTTAGTGAGGGAGTAAATTCTTGATGTAGATACGATAAGAGCAATTTTGATAGAAGAGATAGGAGATAGTGTGGAGCTTGGTCGCCAATTTTTTGTGAGTGCATCCTGGGAAAGAATGTTTTGTGGAATGGAATACTTGTTCGTACTTTACTTCACTTACTAGAAATGAAATGAAATCGGATTGACGAGCAGAAGGTTTCATATCGGTGCATTAGTCTACATTCTGCCTGCCTCAATGTGTCATTTTGATATCAAAGAGAAAGAAATATGTATCTATCCCCTTGTGCGAATAATATCTGTTTGTATATACCCACATAGTACTATATGTATATCCATACTAAGTAGTATATATAGTACGTCTGCATAAATATGTATATACTTTTTAAGCGAAGTGAACTGACTACATTATAGAAATGTAATAATAGAAGCAATAAATAGTAATAATATATCTGTTCGACTTCCACTGTCTATCTGTTTACAGTTAACTTGGGGTTTTATGCATTGTAAGTATGTTTGATGTCGATGACATACAAATATGTGTTTGTATGTGCATATGCATAATAATGTGTCGATTTAATACTTGGGGTATTCTGTGTATACTCTCTAATAAATATATGTATCTCTCTGTAAATGCAGTGTGCACAATATGCAGACTATGCAGTAGAGTGAGTAGAGTAGTAACAACATATTATGAGGAAGAAAGGAAATGTTTGCGTGTGGATGGATAAAGCGGAACTTTGGCGTCTGTCCTCCTCTTTCCTTACAAATCCAAATCCAATGAAACTTTATCTAAATCCCACATCTTTTTATATGGCTCGTCTCGACTACGTTTTTCACTTCAACTCACTTCACTCATTTCAGTTCAATTCAGCCTTGTTTGACATGGTGGCTAAGCTCTAAGCTTTTGTTTCTTGTGTGTAACGATGAGAAAACATTTTTCCTGTCGCGGATTTGATGACAGAATTTCTTGTCGACTAAACTGTATTCCGTATTTAAGTCTCTTTCCTCATTTCATTATATGTATCATGTTTCTGTTGGGAAGATGTCATTTCTTCGACAGAGCAGTTTATCCGAAGTCGTTTTAAAGGTTTGTTGTGCATGCGACATACTTTATTGTGTGTTGAATCAGTTGAATGCATGCACAGCCCATGGCTATAGGTACCTGATACCGTAATGCCTAAGACCTAAACATGTATACGTTCAGCATTAAGCTTCTCGGAAAATTAGAAGACTTTGTGTTTCTTTGTCTAAAGTAAAAGGAGCGAGTTACTATGCTATTTATTTAACTTTCGGTAGTAATAGTATTCTATTGTAAAAGATTCCATTCCGTTTTATTGCCGCTTTACTATACTAATACACTAATACTGTACATAACGGCCTGAGCAGGGACTGGAATACTTTTGACGGAAAAGCCTTTCCTTTCTTTCCATCTGCATCCTTTTCTATTTATCATGTGATATTGTATTGTAGTTTGGCATGCTGAAGCCTCATATAGATTTTTTTTGCAAAAGTTCTCTCTCGTTTGCTAATCAACTTGTAAGTTTTTACGTTTCCCTTTCTTCAATAAAGAGTTGAGTTGACTAGACTTTGGAAATATTTGAGAAGCAGTTGGGCCATGTGATAGTAAGGTAGTAACGCAGTGGAGAATTTGTAAAGTGTGGGTATGCTTTGAGGTTGTTATCTGTCTAAATTATTCTAATACTCTGTGTGAGTGAGGAGAAAGAGAAACTCTGTCAATACTAAAGCATGCAAATGTAAAACGTTCGTTGAAGGCGTCTGTAATTCTCCAATTCGCTATGTTATATTAGACATATTATTATTACTATAACTGAGTAGAGTTAGTTGAAAGCCTAAGCAGTGTGCTAGTAGTCAATGGCGTGACTGAGCCCGATAAGCTGAGTCCTTTCTCCCCGTCGCATCGGCGCCAGTTTCAGTAAACTCCGAGAAAACGACGGGTATTACTATAGACAGCATAGCTGCAATATTTATGGAAATATGGGTTGTTTAGCCAAGTCGAGACGGATTTACGAGGTCCAGTCCAGTCCACAGTCAAACTATGGTAAAATCTTGACGAAGCTTTTGGGATAATAAACAAATACATATGTCGTAGCTGGTGACGACACGCAGGTCACTTTGCTACTTTACTTTTCTGTACTACGGCGAATATGACACAATGCAAACATGTATTTAGGTACATATAGTTGTATACAGAAGAGAACAGAACAACATCGACAGCAGTATAGGATAGCACGGTTACTAAATCGCAGTACGTGGAAAAGGAACATACTCGGCATACTACTGCTTACCTACAAATATATTTAATCTATTATCCGTATAAGCAGACAGAGTACAAAGAAGCACATTCACTTCATACACATTTAGTGTTCGTAGAACAAAAGCTCTAATATAGCTAATGTAGCATAGTACATAAACTATTACAATAAAGTATAAAGTAAGCAAAGCCAACTCTTCCTCTTTCTAATCATTGAAATGATAAAATAAAGACGGAGACAGTGCGCTTACTAGACAGAAAGTGCATTGCTTTTTTCCAGTGTGGAATTGACATGACAGTGGGTTGTCTAGCTCCATTGTCTACTCTACCTCTTATAAAACATTATATAGAACCATAAAATTCCCCGTATAGAATGTGTAAGTCTGAAACTTGTATACATTGAAATTATATGGTTCATAGTTGCCCCAATGCACAATACAGACATAGCCATACGCAATACTTATTTTAGACGTACATGTATACTGCAGTAAACTCAGACAGTATAGTTTACATACAAAGAACAGTGAATTACTAAAAAAACTCACCTGGTCGTTTATAGCACACCGGTTGGCAGTCTGCAGATATTATAATACATTTCCCTATTATACCTAAATACTACTTATTACTCGCAATAGGTAGTATTTATAACAGACTCAGGTTTCATGTGCATAATGACCACAAAAGTTTTATATACAAGCGTAAGTTACAAATAGATGTATAAGTAACTGCATTAAGTACCTTCTGTACATGTATTAGTTGCTTGCACAATCGAATTTTACCAAGATAGTGCATATTGTATTGTGAAGTACCTGGCATTATCTGTCCATAGGTAAGTATAGTGTGTCTGTGCTAGTGGGTGTTTTGTCTTAGTCAGTCAGAATGAATTCCCCTTTTGTTGCATCACAAAATTAAGGAGTCATCGTGATATCAAGGGTAGTCAATTCAATTCATTGTAGTATCCGTGTCGAGTTGAAGCGAGCGATCGGCTTGTTTGTTTTATTATTAGAGAGGCAATTTTCTCTTATCCGCTTGTGTGACAGCAGTTAGTGAAAGCAGCGGGAGACGATATCACATAAAGTTTTAAATATTTCTGTCTATCTGCATTAGTAGTTAAAAGCGTTTGCACTTCGCTCCTATATACTATTGCAATTGTGTAGACAGAACACTAAAGACTACTCGCATTGTGGTGCCATAAATACCTTTATAAGTGATAGGGTGGATATAGACATGCTTTTTGTATTCAATTTTCTCTCTGCGGGAGCTCATTTGTCTTTTCATGCGTAGTGATCGTGGCAAATTAGAGATTAAGGTGTGAACGAATTGCGATTTATTGGTTGTACTGTGTTTTAAAACGTTTATAAGACATTGCCCTAATTCTGAATGGATTTGTGAACTTTAGTTATTGATAAGTTATAATCATTGCTACTATTTATTGCTGCAGTAAAAGGGATAATCGTGTTAATTAATGAAAACGTTTTTTTGGTTACAGGTTGAATTGCTTCAGCTATATTTCACGTCCTACTCCCACAAGCTAAATTAATTTCCTGGGACACAAATCTTGGGAGTTCCCTTCAGAACTATATTTTAAGTGATAGAATACTAACAAGAAGGAAATAAAATCAAAATCTGACGGACAATTAAATAGTTTTGGACAAGAGTGTTAAGACAAGTGTTGTGTTGGTTGGTGGCTAAATCCACCATTCTTTTACAAAGTCTGAGTTCAACAAGCGATGAACAACATGGCCATGGTAAATGTGAACAATTTACTGAATATTAAGGACTCCCGCTGGTTGCAATTGGAGGTATGCCGAGAATTCCAGAGAAATAAGTGCTCTCGTCCCGACACCGAGTGCAAGTTTGCCCATCCTCCTGCCAACGTTGAGGTTCAGAACGGGAGAGTCACGGCATGCTATGATAGCATCAAGGTATGCATGTTGTTATTTATTTCCACTTATACTCCACTCTTTCACTTCAACTACTATCTACTGGAACATTAGATCTAATTCTTGGAAGCTAGCCGCATAATCATAGGAGAAGTGCAGTTCTTTTAAAACATGACTTGGCTGACCAGAAAGAAAATGCATTAAAGTAAATAATATACTTGGACCCACTATACTGAATGAAACAATACATCTAGTTTTCTCTGGAAAGAAAGCAAACAGAAAATGGAACAGGATTTGAGCTGTTTCGTGATATCTAACCTCACTCACTCACTACTGTAGCTAGTGTAGCAGTACCTGTATGTACACTAACAATAAGTTATGAAAGTTGGAAAGGGTATGTTTGTAGGAAATAAATCTAAATAAGTAGTGCCATACTTTCTTGTCAGGTGACGGAAGGCTAGTCTGAAAATATTGCACTATGTCAGTCTGTCTGGTCTCTGTGTACAGTGATTCCACTTTCTTACTGCACTCAGCATTTTAAAGTCAGTTGAATTCCGTCCCAAATTCGGAATCTTGAACTATATGAGGGCATGAACATGAGCATTGGAGTTTTGTGAGTTGAATGTAGTATAAGTTATATAATAATAGGAAAGGCTGTTTGGAGGAAAAAACAGAGCACGATAATAGTAGTGTGTAATATAGTGGGAATGACAGAGGAGAAGTTTGCCGTGAAATAGTCCGCCTGACAGGAAATAGTGATACGTGACATGCTTGGGATACAAGGTGTTAAAAGTTTAGAAGAATCAATCAATCTCACTTTCACAGCATAGAAGGAGGATCGAAAATAATAGGAGAGGAGAGGTCGTTTTATTGCCATCTGTGCTACTTACTCTTTCTCTTTATATGCGCTACAGTTCTGCCTACTCTATTCACTCGCTTTTAAGGCACTTCGTGTTTCGTGTGAATTTGAGCTCTTTCCAACCTAAGCTGGCTTTTCCTTGGTTTTGCGTAGTATTTGTTGTTAAATTGAACTATTACGTATAAGTGGTGCACAACGTAGCCTTTAGCAAAGCGTCAAGACGTGGTCGCTTGCTCGCATTTCACTATTTATTTTATAGTATTGTCATTTTACTAGACAAATCTAATGCCAACTTGCCAATACCATGATAAATCAAGTAATTTTTTCCCATTGACAATCCTCGCTCTCACTCTAGAGAGGTTCAAACGTTAATTTTTATCGTTTGACTATACAGAGAAATGGGAATAATTTAGGAGATAAAATGTATTAAAAAATTAATTTCATAGTACGTGCATATACATGTGGATTTTATGGAGTCGGATTGCTAAAAGTCGTTAGCCGTTCTCGTATTTTACAGGCAACTCAAGAACAAAATTATGTAATTAATCTTTACATTTTTGAATGTTGAAATGGATTAATGCTTTCATCATGTTCGCACTTTGCATAATCGAAATTCATATGTTAACGCTGAATGAGCAGATGCAAATGTAATTCTTTAATTTAAGCGAATGAGTGTGAATGTACTATATGTATGTGATAGTAAAATATGCGTGTATACCAAGTAAATTGAATCTTGTGGAATGGCAGAATGAGAATAGTCATTATAGTCACTTTTAATATATACATACACACACAGTATTAAAGAACATTTTTAGTCCAGCAATAACACAATTACACAATGTTCTGGCGATGGGATGACTCCTGCTACAGGATAATGTTAGGCAATGATGTTAGTTTTAGTGATTAATCAGCGACTATTTATATTTCACTTTAGTACTGATCACAGGTCATGCCTTTCGACTCCTACTTACGGAATGTGCTTAGTTAGAATTTACTTCGACGTTAGAGAGGTAGGTAGAGTAGTTTACTATTTAGTTAACTCTGCTTCACTGAAGCAAATAAAGTGAGATACTGGGCACAGAACAGTCAACTGTTTACTTATTCAAGCCAAGATAAGTCAGTCCTTAATATTACCATGTAGTAGTAGTAATCATTAGTTTTACGCCGCCTCGGGTTCGTTCTCTATGTTTTGACTCAATGCCTTCGTATAGCGCAGTATGCTAGATAGATATAAATATTATACGTGTACTTAGTACTTATAGCTAATTCATTGGTTGCAGAACTGTTACTTAACACGACCCACATAAGACGTTTATTTGTTTATTGTCATAATATTCTGCTGTATGTAACTCTATGTGAAGTATAAATGCGGAAATGTTGACATTTCTTCAAATTTTAGTACACGAACAGAATATTTATTTTATAAGCTTTTGATTTCAATTAGTAGTTAGTATAGAGTATAGAGCAATTTTATCATAGTTAATACACTTATGTGTATATAGAAGAAAACGCGCCATAAAAAATAACCTCAGACCCCAGCAATCAACAAAACCCTAAACCTTTCTCGACGATTGCATTGTTTTCATTTAGTAAGCCATAAATTTGAATAACTCTGTGCAACATCTTTTAATCCTTTGTGACTTAACTGTTATTGTAGTACGTAAATGTTGTACATCCTGTGTGGCAGAGATAGTAGGACAGCATTGCAACAAAATGTCTTGTCGTGCTGCAATTTCAGATGATTCATTTGAAAATCGATCAAATCGCAATATCTGTAAATATTGTTGTGGAATTGCCTGCTAGTGGTACAGATAAATAGCGTTCTTTGTTATGTGAGAAGTAAAGTTCTGTTTGTTGGTCATAATGTAAGTCTTGTTGGTGAAGTAAATGGATGCTCACTATCCGAGAGGCAGCATACTTAGTGAGCAGATAGTATAGACACTAATAAAATGAACTCAGAACCAGGAGGTATGCCAAATGATGTCATAGGCATGTCGATTATGTGTTGGCATGTGCATGAGCAAGTGTAATGAGAGCGGTTAATAAAACTCATGAATTCTAATGGAGAGAAATATATAAAATTATAGCCGAGAGAAGCGATGTAGAGTATAGCTGGTTGGTTGGGGTTGATTGCTCTCTATATTCGTACCCCGGTTTCAGTTCCAGTAATTTTTAATATACAAATTCCGGTGATGCCATACATACTGAAGATTGTGAAGATGAGCATGTCATTTTTCCTCTTGTTTGCTAGTGACAAATTGTAAGTTAAAAGTTATCGTGGGGTTGTTATCGTGTTATCTGCACTTATCAATGTTTCTTCCGTTTCTAGATATTGCAGGCACCTATGTACAGTAGACAGTAATCTACAACCACAGAGACTTGAGACTATAGAAATAACCACATCCACAAGGGTGCAATACTGTAGGATTTTCTATTCATAACTTGTTATCGTTACTCTAACATGTTTGCTGGATGTTCTGTGCTGTAATTATTACGATTTCTGCTTTAGTACTTCCATTGCCCATTACTATTATATACTATGGGATATTATGTAGATTTAGTATAAGATTTCTGGTAGAGATAACTTAAGTTCTTAATGCGTATTACACAAGATACGAACGAGTAATACTATTTAATGTAAATGTAATGTTGCCTGCCTATTTACTATTAAAACTGGTTTAGTTAAATTCAATTTCTTTCAGTTAGTTACTGAAAACTGAAAGCTAGCTGCCATTACCATACTATCTTGTTTGTTTTCGTGGAATGGAAAGTATACCTACCACCTACCAGAACGCAATGGTTAGGGAAGTGAGGAATGGTATGCCGAGCAAGTTTCAAAAGAAGCATAGGAAAGCATGGCAATGCTTAATGGGGCATTTCAATGGCAGAGAGATTACAGAACTTGAGTTCAATTTAGCTGACTTTGTTTGGCTTTTCATTTAGAATTTAGGGTAGAATTAAATTTTACTGTTATTTTGTTTTGCACATATCCATGCAAAGCGGTGTTAATTTACTATATTGACTGCTGTGATATGGTGTGGGTCGAGAGTTATTTAGTCTAGTTTCAGATAAAAAATATAGGAATATAAGACAGTGGCAGCAGCGTGAATAGAAAACTATGCCGTGCCATTGTCAAAGTTGAATTAGTTGTGTTTAACGCTTGTTTTACACATAAAACACTTATACTACTAAATAATAGTAATGTGTGCAATATATTACCTTATGATGTTCAGTTAGAGCATCTGGTGAAATTGGTGATGATAATGACAGAGAAGAACCACCAAATGGCATGCCATGGGCTTATAAATAGAAAGTACATGTTATCGGAGTGGGTTGTTTTGTTTATAGTCTTGTATGTGACGACTACTTGTGCTCCTTTATCGCTATGATAAAAATAATACATTTGATATACTCTCGCTAACGAACAATGTTGTAGTTTGAATAGGTACTATAAAATTTAGTTAGTCTTTACTCTCATATGTAAATATAATTTTGTTGGTAGTTTATATGTGCCCGTGATATTTAGAAATACAAAGTGTGTGGGGTTGGAGCAGTAAAGTAAAGGACAAAATTAGTTGAACAAGAACGGAAATGATGAATAGAAAGCGCAAAAGGAAGTTGGAATGAAAAGTATGTGGCCGTGTTGAATGAATTTGATTGGCTAGATTGGGTGCAATTTGGACTAATTGTATGTGATTGAAGTCAATTCTCATAGCTTCCAATTAAGAGTAATATATGAGGACAAGCTAACCCCTGGTTGAGCTTCCACTGCGAGGTTCCATGTAATCTTTCATAATTTGTTTCTCAAATTGCAACCACCCTCCATAACATCATAATTGTGATGGCGAGAGTAAACCTACTATTCTGACTTTAACATTCGCTCTTCTATTTTATTTAGTTAAGTACAGTAGCGTAAGCCTGGTATCAGTATCATATTCCTGATTTAGCTTACTTTCTGTGTAGATGATATTATTGTAAAACTAGTTGACTCAATACAGCGCTGTTTTGTGAGATTGTGTGTTCTATGTAACATAAGTAATTCTGAACCGTTGAAAGTCGTCGTAGAGAGAGAGGCGGAATCGAATAGAATGACAGAGCTAAACTGAACAGATGTATGATGATACTAGAATATATATAGTGAGTGAGTGACGGACGGGACGGAAGACGGAACATCCTGGTGGTGGTATGGCTAAGTGTACCAATATTATAGAGATAAGGCTAACTGGGTGTGGGTTTCTATAATGTATAGTGATACATTAGTTCAAAGTAAAAGTTAATTCCTTTCTTAAGCATTGAATATAAGGGAAGAATGTATGTGACTGTATACTCTGTGGTGTACTTAAGAGTGTATATTTCAAGAGTGACTCCAGCTGGAGAGGAGTTTGAAAAAAAGCTAATCATTTAAGTGGATTTTTGTAACCTCGCTTTGGGGGCTACTTAGACTCTCTCGGGAGTTGCCACTACACGTTATTGTAGCACAAGGAATGAATGAATCAATAGAATTGACTCCTTTCTCAAGACAATTATGTATAGATACGCAATATAAGTACCTATGTAATGGATATATACGTAAGAACTACATTAAACAAACTGGATTGTGTAGTATAGACAATTCTAACACATACAGGTAGTAAAGGGATTAGTCGCTTTATACGGCTACTTAGACTTAGTGCATAGATATTTGATACTATTACTACTTAGATATTACATTCTCCTCTGTAGCAAAACGGCTTACTAAATCCTTGCAAGATTTGTTGTTTACTTTTCATGTTTTGTCAGGCTACACTTTTATTAATCGTAAGTTCACTAAAAAATTTAGCGAAGATTGCCGGGAAGGGAGAGAAGGAGACGGGCGAAAGCTTTTCTCAATAAAACTACGCAATTTAAAGCTAACGCAAAGAAAGAAAAGCAGACGTAGCTCTTTTCTCCCATTTTTGTATAGCTTCTATATACACTGTTTATATACTACTTATCTGTATAGACTACGTTGTAAAAAAATTCATTTGTAAGCTAAACACGTTTAGAGAAGTACAAACTTAGCCAGGGATAGTATTAGCTAAGGAAAAGGTGAAAGCGAGAGGGAGGAGGAGAGATGTGAAATAGAGATTCGACTCGGATAGAGAATACTTTGGGAAAACAGTGTCTTCGGACCTATTATTACTAGTAAGGAGATAGTAGAAAAGAGCCGGCAGGTGCAAGGAAGGACGGTAAAGAACATTTAGAGTGTTTTAAGGTTTATTTTCCAGTTCCAGTTTCTTGATGCTCAATGTTAGAATGGCTAGAGTAATAATTCTCGTGAAATTGAGAATAAGTAGGAGAGTAAGTGCAGGTCTAACAGTCTCTCAACTCATTTATAGCAGTAAATGGAGGAAGGGCTACTCTTAATTGTGTTAGTTTCAGTGTATTCACACCAGGAAGGTTTTCCTAAAGGATAAAAATGAAAAGTCTGTGGTAGTGGTAGTTAAACTGCTCTAAGAAGGTAAGGTAAATGCTGAAACTGTTCTTCAAGAGCAATTCTTACCTTATTATAACATTGTAAGTGTTAAGGACGAAGACTGTTTTTAAGACATTCTAGACCGTATGCATCTGATCTAAAACTAGCTTAGAGCTTAGCTCTCTGTCTCATACTTATGTGTATATAGGCATATATATAATAGTAGTACATCTTTAAGACGGTTTGGCTGGATGGATGATATGTAATATTATATAGTAAATAATAGTTGAAGTTAGAGTAGTAGTAGTGAAACTAGTAGAGCTTGCCGTCTTCCCTCGTGCCATGGACGTAGTATCGATCTAAATGGGCTTAAAAAGTAGGTTTACTGCCGGCTGCATTGCTTAGATCATTTCTACCCGTATATACTGTGTCGTAGAACAGTATCTCAAGACTAAACCCTTAGGAAAACCTTTATTTCTTCTCTTATATATTTTATTTTATTCAGTTTAGTTCAAGCTGTAGTCTTTGGCTCGTCCTTTCAAGCATCGTTTACTGCTACAGCACAACGATTAGTGAGCCTCACAAGTTTGTAACGGAGTAAGTTTTCATGTAATTCATGAATGTATATAATAGCCCTCCTACTGCTATTTGGACAATCCTCGGGATAACATATATGTACTCTGTAATGTACCGTACCCTCCACGTTTTCTCTCTAGTGCTTTACTACATCCAGAGAGAGCAATACATATGTACGTATGTGTATATAGCTCTTTTTCTTCAATGAGTTTTTTTCTTTACTTTCTTCTATATTTGTACATGGATGTTTTACATTGTTATATGCATGTGCAGTTTATTCGAATGAATGCGATAGAAAGGAAAAAGTGTTGTGTTGAATAGTTTTGATACTTTAGGATTCCAAATATACGTACTGTAGCTACATTTTTGTTGCATTTTATACGACAGAATAATAGAAGTGTTCATAAGTAGGTACTTGGTGATGCATATTTGTATATTATTTTGCACAGTATTTATTTATATCTGCAAGTTCACTTGCAATCTCCTTTCTCGTTCGACATAGACAAGTCAGTAAAAATAAGAAAATAGTTTGTTCATGGCCAAACATGCAGTATGCCAACAAAATATATATTAGCAAAAGAGTGGATGTGTATGTACAAGAGTACCAGTCTTTGTTTGTTTACTGCACAGTAAGATTGTATGATTATATTATTTGTATAGCATTTGCAATTCAAATGGGTTACTGTGTGTGCATAATATTGTGCACAATGTGCATCATAAACCAGTAGTAGTGTAAAATTATTTATGTGCACAAAATACAGTTATAAGTCACACTTTGAATTAGCCGCCTAAAATGCTTGGATCCTCGCAGGTTACCCGTGGGTGAAAAGTGCTCCTCATAATTGTATTTATGAACCACAAATTCTACGAGGTGCTTGG
>JABASH010001404.1:0-26688 GCA_019776445.1 Tomocerus maximus | reverse complement strand
ATACAAATATAAATGCACAACGCATCTCTATTATTTATTCCACAGGAGAAAATTTCTGGCGCGGGGGAGAGGAGAGAGATGTGACGACGGATTTTGTCGCTCACAATGCAAAATAGTATCCTAGGGTGTCTAGGTACTTTAGAAGCACTCACTATTTTGTCAGATCATCAGATTTGTCAAGTAGCCTCATGCTCCTTCCCACTTTCAACATGTACAGATTGGATACTGTTTTGAACGAACTTGACTACTATCTACTACAATCTCTGTGTACTCCTGTGTAATATGTCCTATGTATAAAAGATATTAGTCGAGTTAATGCTTTATGTCGCTATTATTATAAAGTTAGGTCTCCTTTCTCCTAGAGAGTCGACATGTAATCAACTTCTTTGCTGATAACAGCAGAAAAGCCAAGTGTGCCCTGTCTAGCGTACTTCTGCCCCATGTCAGAAGCACTATATATGCAATCTCCTTCCATATATTTAGTATCAATATCATCACATATTATATGCACTTATTAATAGTATTTCCTCGGAGATATGAACCCAAACCGGAATTTGCTACATATTCATATTAAATTTTCAATGTATAAGAGCTACCAGTGATCTAATCTATATAGTAGCTATAGCATACCTAGTCATCTATATCAAGTTTGTTCAGTTGAGTGTATAATCGAAGGCGTCCTTATGCTTACTGTCCCCACTTCCTTTAGCAGATGCTATAACCACGTTTAATAATATGGAACTGATTGTGACTGAAGAAAAAAACTGAACTGTTCAAAATGACAGTTAGCAATTCTAGATTTTTTGCAAAGAGTCAGTATCTACCTATGTTAGTCTATACGAAGAACGTGAAATGTCTAAGTTCAGTAGCCCATCAGATCATATCAATTTCCACTCTTGCCAAAGAATTGGGTTGGTTCGACTAAAGTAGGCTAGGCTAGAACATTTCTTCTGTCACTTCACAGTAAGATACAATAGAAATGAAATACTAGCCGCTAAACATGACACGACCGTGCGATTTGGGAATAAAAACGGAAGACAGGGCAAGACACGAGATACTAGAACCAAAATACATACACTCTGCACATTATTAAAGGAAGGTGAGGTACTTACTGAAGGAAAGGCAGACCAAACGAAACGAGACAAGAGAAGACAAGCCACGACTACGACAACTGAAAAAAAGAACCACTCTTATTGTGTTCTCTGACAGGAAATCATGTTGACATGCACATAAGTATCGAGCCACTCCAACTGCTCCATGCTAACAGAACAGAAGAGGATGGGACACATTCCAGTGTAGAACAAGTATGTGTGTCCGTGTCCCTCAAATATCTACAGCTATCTCGAACAACCTTTTATATGAATGTAAATGCAAGGAATTCCGTCTTTCTTTCTACTTTCATCCTACTTATGTACATAATATGACTAACTCTCCCTTCTGTTGAAAGGTGAACAATTGCCGTTGGCATTCCTGCTAATACTTACTACTACAATGGGACTCTATTTACTCCGTTCCCAAAAATTGCTTTAAGGTATTTATATGCTTACGACAAACAGTTACAACTAACAAGATCTACTATACTTCCATGGTATAGAGAGGGGATAATGCAAAAGAATGCCAAACTATCTGTGTATGATATACTGATATCTATCTTGGTTTGACTTTTTGTACTTACTTATAAATATTATAGATTCTATCATCAGATATACCGTTCATAATCTATCTCCCGCGGATATACTTCGTAGTAAATAGTAGAGATGAAAGTATCGTAAAGGCAGATGACATACCTCCAAGTCGAAGTTCCGCTGATGCTTGAGACATGTCCGAATCGGATTTCACGAAGCATTGGTAGATCCCCTTGTCTTCTCGTTGAACTGTGGCAATGTGCAGTTTGTCTCCAGAAGCACTCAGGGAAATTCTCAAATTTGCTCTCACTTCACCTCCGTCTTTTTTCCACGTTATTTGCCGAGATGTTGATGAAGAATCCTCGGGAATATTTGTCCAGCAAGTGAAGTCTGCGCTTTTACCAATATCCACTGTCAACACAAGTGGAAGGACTTGAACACCCAGAGAGCTTGTCACAACCTTCCCACACACAACATAATCCAATGAGCATCTTTTTATTTGCACTTTACTCTCTCCAAATATAACTACAAACTCAGAAGCTGTACTCAAACCCTAACTTCTAGGATTCAGCGATACAAGACGCAATCGTTTACTGATAAATCCCCTACTTTACAAAAATTAAGTCAAGAACCGTATTCGCAGTAGTTTTTGAGGTGGAGGATGAATAATTTGATCTGATCACAGGAAATAAAAAATTATACATTTAACATAATGGTGTAAGATTAAAAATTGCACGGTGAAGGAAGGTTAATTAATTTTTCAAGATTGTACAAAAAATGACAAACCTTGCCGAATGCAACTGACTATTTTTTCAGTTTAGTTAAAAAAGGTACTGGTTATCTCCAATAAATCTATCTATCCTATACTTTATATTGTTTTATTGAAGAGATGAAAATAGAGAGCAGCTACTACGTAATGCATAGATATACTCCAGCGGTTATTAACAGAGAACTATTGTTCAATAATTTCGCTGAAGATAGGTATGCCAAAATATTATTAGCATGGCGATGGGGATGGGTAGGGTGTAATGGGATGCCACATTCATTGTCATTGGGGGAATGATGTATTTCCAGATGTCAGACTTACCACATCTATCTGATGGCGGTCTGACCCGAGACTGTTGTTCGCATAGCAGACATAAATCCCTGAATCCTGAGATCCCACATTCTCTATTATCACAGCACTCTTACGTAGTCGAATTCTCTCTGTTTGCCGGAAAGTTTCAAAGCCTCCGTAGCCGTTTTCTTTCATCCACCTTTACACGTAGGAATGTATTATTAGTTTGTGTGCAAATACACAGATTCGGGAGATAACCATTCAAATATAATTTACACAGCTACTTTCAACACAATCTCTGCAAATGTACAGCTCTTTTCGCACGTACATATCATAAATTCAGGGCAGTGCACAAACCAACTTAACACACACAACACTATTATCAGCGTTTACTGCAATGTAACAACTTTAGAATTTACACAGCACATCTCAATAGTAGTGGTATCCAGCACGTGTTTCTAATTCTACAGACTTCTATAATGGGCTCTATACGTATCAGTATATTACAGTTCATTGCTTTTCATTAAGGTAAGCATATTTAGTATCTAAACTACTGGATAGCACTCCATAAAATTCAATTGAACTGATAACAGCGTGGAAAATGTATGGATTGTACTTGAGAGAGTGAGATTTTAATTAATGTGGCCGCCAATCCCAGCCATGGATTCATCTACGCCTTTTTCACATTCATTCCCCTCTTTTCCTCTAACTCTTGCTAAACTCTCGCCAATGAATGAAAGGAGAATGACAAATACATAGGAACTAATTTAATAGCACTTAACTCAAGTTTTCATCGTCAGCACCAGCTACCCTTTCTCTAGTTGGCAAAATTATTCATAAGTCCCATTCGTTTGTGGAAGTGCATACATTCACACTTTACTTTTAAATCCAATTAATCGAGTGTGGTCAGAAAAGTATTATTAGACTAACTGCATAAAATGCGGGATTTTCAATTTTTCAGTAACCATCAGAAAATGGCGGCTAAATTGAATGGAGACTAGAGGCTAGAGACTTTGTACGAGTGAAAATGGTTTTCGATTGTCATGATTAATTATCTCTCTTTTGAATATGATAGATGTTGCTACAGATAAAGACGACGCCTTACTTACCAATGAGTGGGTGGAGGATGACCTTCAGACAAACACAGCAGAACTCCCACTTCTCCTTCCTTAAGTCTGAGTTTAGCAACGCGAGAATGAATGTGCGGCGGGGATTCGGCTTTACTGATCGGGCCTCCTGAAGAAATAAATACACAAGTAGAAAATACGAAAATCAGCCTGTTTAAACTACAGTATGTCAAGAAATAGAGCTCACGGGTACTTTCTCTTTCCCTGTGAAAATTGCATGTAAAACTTTCCCCGAACGTTCAACAGTGTTTTCACAGTAATTTTAAAGGGTGAGTTTGTGAGTTTGACGGGGTGAAATATTTATGAAAATGGGAGAAAGTTACGTTGAAGAACTCTTTTTGTGGACATACTGTATATATGTAGAAAAGGGTAAGAGAAACAAAGGAAGAAAATCCAATTCAAGTCAGTTAGCATTAATGAAGAATTTATAATTTGTGTTTAATAAAAAGTGTTTGTGCGACTGCATTACACAGTCACTGCTTCAGAATGCAATTAATGTAGCTAAGCTAGTAACCTTCGTGGGTTATTATTGTCCCTACTTACTTAAGTTATTTTCAGTTCAGAGGCTCTTGTTCAATTACTTACGGAGTAAATATTATCAAATTTATGCAAATGAGTCTTTTGAACATAAGGAAAAGGCACGGAAACAAGGGAAATGTTGGAAATACAGAGTATGTAGAGAAGATAAAGAGAAAACTTGGAAGAGGAAGGCGAAGACAATCTATTCTCACTACTCAGTGGACAACTTAACACTTAATTCTCTGCTTTGTACATAAAGCCCATCGTGTATATCTTTTATGAAGCCATCCGCTTTCTCTCCGCTTTCCTATTCTCTTTCTTGGTGAGCGTTGTTTGGCTGGGCGATGAGAAAGCAAACAGTCAATGTTACTGAGGGAAAGTAAACTTTCCTTCCTCTTGCTTCCTCCACTAAAAGTGAAATGTGAGAGCGGGGAAAGAGGAAACCTGGAAACTACTTCATAGACACAATAACACTACAGATATACCAGATTTTAAGTCTCAACTGAATAGAATTTTTACTTTAGTCCTATCGGTGACAATTGTATCTACTGCGTCCTATTATTGAGTCTCTTATGTACTTTTCACACCAAATAAAATCCAATTGATGAGAACATTATCACTTACTCACTCCCTATCCACAATCAAAATCTCTCTACTATTTTCTTGTCACAGATACATCTTTTTTTCCAATTCTTTCCTTCTAAGTAGATCAGTAAATATAGATACAAGTGCTTACACTCAATTCTAAAAGTAAAGATACATATAAACATACTCACTACAGATAAAGTACGCTTTTCAGGCCAGACATAATGCATTAGACTGATATAAAACGTTCCCCTCTGTATATCGGTGGATAGGATGCGTTGTGTTACTTTTAAGTACTTGATGTATTTACAATCTCAGCGAGTAACTTACGTCTGTCCGGTACAGTACAATTCTAAAGGATGCTTCAAAAAGAACGTACCAGCAAGCTGGAGGCGGGCAGCATCTTCACTCAGTTGAGTTTCTCCCGTAAGTCGATTCACTGTACGACATCGAAAAGAGGAAGCGGAATCATTTCGACTAACGTCTTCAATCAAAAGCTCGCCCGAGGGAACCATGAAGTATCTCCCACCTAAAGGGTTCATACACATTTCATACCATTTCTCTCCTGCTTTCTACTTTCAACCTAACAACACTCGAAGCACACGACTATACCGACCTGTCGCAACAGCAAACTTGTCTGAGCAAGTAACGTTGTTTGATGTTTAGTAAAATAAATAAATTGATGGTGATGGAAAATATTCATCATTCATCACATCAGTCATTATGAAAGTTATTAATTAAAATTATTCCGAGAATCTTATTTGCCAATCATGGTAGAGGCTAGAGGACTTATTACATGCAATGATGCAATTATTATGTAAGCGGTTATTACATGCAATGATGCAATTATTATGTAAGCGGTTATTACATGCAATGATGCAATTATTATGCAAGCGGTTGTTACATATTGAGCAGACACAGTAGCGAATTGAAGGTGAGATTTTTTTCGATTGAAACTAGAATTTACTTTATGATGGCAGAATTGAGTCTAAAAATACGTTAATGAATTTTGTTGGTATTCAAAAGTTACATTTGATTCATATTTTGTTGCACATTTACGAGTGATGCCTTCAAAAGAAATAAATCCTGAAGTTTCATCTTATGATTGTATATGTATCTCAATCTCAATGCGTGCGGTCTTTAAAGTCGTGGAACATAGTCCCTAGTTTTGGAATGCATTGATGTGCTTTAGAGAGACGTTTAATAGAGAGATGGTTATAAGTGTATATCAGAGGTAGATGTAGGGAGGCGCTGACAATAAGATAAGGTAGAAGGACACAGGATGATAATAAGAAAGAAGTGTGATAAGATTCGGGAAGGAGAAAATGCTCATCGTTGAATTGTGTATCTTGTGTGTGGCACCTCCGTATACAACAATTTCTCACACTTTCACTTCTGTATTTCTCTTCTGGGCAGACGAATGCATTTTCTCTCATTCACTCCGCAGTTGTAGTCAGGCAAATCCCTGCTACATAACTTTGTTGATTTCGTTTTGCTTGGCATGCAGGCACGACTGCACTTGGAATTGCAATACAAACCACTACTACGTCTACAAAGCTATAAATAGTATTTCTCTGTAAATTGTGTACACACTCAAAATACATCAACTCTCTTCCTCTTACCTTTCCAGAACGCTCGTCTAACTTCCTCACTCTGAAATACTTACATGTAGTCTGTGATAAGGTGCATTAAATATCAGGCTACACACCAAACTGTTTGGCTTAGCACACCTTTTGTATTATACTCATCTATATACCGGCTTTCATTTCAGTTATAAGAATATTATTACTATAACAAGTTCCGCAAGAGTAAAAATGGTACAAGCAATCTAGGAGTTTATGCATCGCGCTGTGTAGGTATAATAATGGAGTATCTGTTCTTTCGAATCAACATCAGCCACGTCCAAGTATTACAGCGCTGATAAACATTGAATTTCATGCTTGACTTGGTAGTAAAGATTTACAGGGCTTGAATACATTTACCTTGTAGGTTTATGTGTAAGCAGTTTGGGTAGTGAGCAAGAATTATGACTGGGAAGAAAAGAAGCATCGGTGACTCAAAAAATATTTAAGACACCTCTTTTTTCATAGCACATGCCATCTGCATGTGGAATGTAAGAGGAGCAATGAATCCATTTGTGTGAACGATATTTACATTCTAGGACCATACCTTAGCGTATGACGGGCTTAGAAGTACTTACTCTACCTATTTATGTCAGGTACAATCAGTGTAACGTCTCGTTTAGCCCATGAATTTTACTGTTTCTAAAGATTTAGATACAAATATTTTGTCTTTCCATATTTTATCTTATACAGCGTGTGTGGCTTTGTCATTTTGACTTGAACTAATTTGACATATGTAATCTAAATAAAAAGGATTTCCTTTCTGTCAAATAAAATTGCTGGTCTGGAATGTACCACTTTGTAGAAGATCGTTTTGGAGGTTATATTAAATAGTACCTAACATATAAATTATTCAAAGGGGTAAATGCCAAAACTCAAATAAGTAATACATACCCACACGCTCATTCATACACAATTTATGTATGCATTTCAATCCAACCATTCCTAGCCGACCTGAAATGGAAATTATCTGCATTTTCCCAGATATTTTATACAATGGAAATAAATGCACTGCTGCATCGCATTTGTATTTCATAATATGATAAATAAGTTACTAGTAAAGTAGTTGTGATGTACATTTAAATCCTTCCCAAGTCTCATGTCGACTTTTGTCGGTAAGGATGTAATGCCAAATGATATGCAACAAAACTCAGAATAGTACTTCCTCCGTTCTTAAGCTAAGGCCATAATGAAAATTTTCCTAACTTCCACCAAAACTATCAACCGTAGGGGTAAAAATTTTGGTAATAATATAGAAGAAAGCTCGGTGAAAGTTTCTGTACGGCATTAGCATAAAGACTGAGAAAGTCAGGAGAAAGTAGTATTCTGACTTTCTTCACATAGTGTATGATTTTCACACAGCAAACATGCTTTAGTAGGAAATATCAAGGAAGTGTTTTATGTCTACAAAATCAAGTTACCTCCGCCAGAATGTGGGAAGATATTAAAGGAAGTGTCTTTAATCCACGATGTGACTGACACGAAGTCTTTAACAGGATCAGGGATGATACATTTCAGCAGAGCGTCATTTCCTTCGGTTCCGTAGGCGTTTTCAAGTCTTACTTCGTAGCGCTGGTTGATTACTACAAATAGAAATATCTAAAGGTTAGATTCTTGGCAGTGAATTAGCAATATAAATTGTATTTAAATATGAAACAATAACACTTCTCCGTTATGTGTTAGTGCCAATATATTTCCATGAACATTAAATTAACACTTGCAAAGGCTGTAAAAGGGAAGCATGGAAGTTATTGCTAATTATTAGTTTGCTGCTTATTAGCACAACTTCCCATTTACTCTTCACAGCGAGCGTCCTATTTTCTATTCGGAGAGTAACTTTGTTGAAAATTACCTGTCTGCAGTAATGTTCATACTATTGTAATTGTAACACTAACTTTGCATTTACTCAAGGCCGGAATACTACAGTAAACTGCTATTATGCAAGTGTAGAAAGTGTCTTTCTCTATTACCCATAGGATGTTTACTGCCTAGTTTGTGGTTTTCTTCTGGATCAATTCAGCCCAATTCATACTGAAAGTCAACACTCAACTTACTCCTCCATCTACTAAATAGACAAAACCATTCCGTGCAAAATAATACTGTTCCCCTTTTAAGGTCTTGATGCTAGAAAGCTCACTGTAACAAACTGGATAGAATCCCGCAGCTTAATCTGACATGAGAGATGAAGAGGAAGTAAAAGCAGGAGACAGATCACATGCTATCTACTTTCTCAATTTACATTGCGTATCTACTAATAGTGTGTGTGTATGTGTGCCACTACAGATATGTTACACAGCACATTAATATACAACTCACGAAACCAGGAGTATTTTATGTTTCTCTCTCAACTCCCCATTTTAATATCCACATTCTACAAATGAAATAACTACTGTATTTACAATGGATCTATATACAGTGTCGTCCAAAGCAACTCCCCGTACCACTTTCACAATGTACACGAAATTTTACCAATTATTTCAAAAAATATTATGTATTTTGCATAATTTCTGACGTGCAATTGGAGTAAAAGTTTCATTTTGTAAGGAAAGCCTAAGCAATTTGCATATGGTTTTTAATATCATAGGAGTTACTATTTACACAGCGAGAGTGTATTTGTAAGGACCCTGTAGTAACTTCTTAAAATATATAGCCAACAGTTTAGTTAGTGTTTGCAGTTTGATATAATAAACATATTATGACCGTCTGTGTTTAAAGTTTATAAGTTTATCTACAAATCCAGTAAAGTGAAAGTAATGTCCTCAGTATTCGGAACACAACAAAGAGAAAGAAGAAAGCACTTCAATATATAGGTATACTAACATGATGGGATGTGAATTTAATGTTTATGTATTTCGTATGTGTAAGTATAGTGTATATCTATATTTAATTGTGCTATATCATCATTTTATTTACGACTATCAAAATATAGTAGCCTTCGGAATGGTATTGATACTCCGAAATTCTACTCCCCGAGAATGAAAAAGGAATGCAAACTGGGAAGTACAAGGGACGAAGCCGTAACTGCAATGAGTGCCATAATAACCACCATCATGTCTCTATCATGTAATGTGACATGTACTGCTTCCAGAATTCGCAAAATACAGTCCTAGTGGTTATCGTGGTTTAGGAGAAAATACATCAAGAGAAAATACTCCAACGGATACATATTCTGTGCACTGGAGTAGCCTTCCTCAACAGAACAGCAGTGAACCAGAGCTCGGTTATTTCTTCATCCACTTCGGTATAAACTAAAGTCAGCCAACCACCAAGAGCTTCCTAGGTTTCGATCCCACCGTATATAAGATAAAGTAGGATAATACTCCTCGGTATATAACGAAGCCATGGAAAACTGTACAAGACCAAAAGGAAACTGGGGAAAGTATTCGAGGAAATGAAAAGCTCGTTTTTAATGTCACTTACTAAGCTAGCGTCAGAAAACCACAGTGGAAGCTCAATAATTCAACAGCCTCCCTTCGTTGGTCACTAATTCAAACACATACAGCATTATAATCAAGTCACAAAACTGTCCAACCCGTCTCTGTCCTCTAATTTGCCTCCCATCTACATATTTAGATAACTTTTCTGACATTCTGTCGGTGAAAAACCAAATGACAGTTCCAAAATGGTCACATTGACATCTTCTTATTTTCCGCTCCTCTACTAAATACAGAAAGGACCACAAAACTCAAAATCAGCAGCCACATTTCATAAGGTCAGGCAGACAAAAGTGTCAGTCACATTAACTTACCACATAATCCAAAACCGACTTCCCGAGGATTCTTTCCACACATATTCCCGAGGTGTTCAATTTCCAGGTTTATATAGAATTTTCGATGGTAGGATCTACTTTATATTTACTAGTTAATACCCCGTAGTCACACCATAGATAAATATCCTAGCACAATGATCAGAGTCCAAAAGTAGCCTCTGCCTTCGCGTTCCCAATTTTGTCCATACCTTAGATACCACCCGCTAAGCTTAGATGAAATGAGGAAAAAACATCCTCGTGGAGAGGAAAAGGAAAAAGTAGAGAATGGAGTGAACTGGACACGGGTTAGTCGAACTTGGAGAAAGTTTTGCAATTTCCCAGGGAAAGCCAAACCATTAACCCATCTAAGACCCGAACCGAGTGTACTTTGCCGTTACCATTTCTTGGTTACGGAGCGGTTAAGGTTAAGTCTTTGGCCAAACCAGACTTTATACCAGTCCAGTAGTGTCTAATGTCCAGAGGTCCAGTTAACGAATAACTATCTGTACTTATAAAAGTGTCTTATATGTGTAGAGACCGGAAAGAAGGTGCCTCCTTGGTCATGGCAGTCTGCAGATAGGTGTAATAGCCTACTACTACATACTGTAACAACTATTACCACGTAATGCAAGTTTTTACTGGGAAAATACAAAACTATTCCTCGTATACTACATATAAATGGATATACACATAGTGACTATTAGGACTAGTATTTTGAGATAGTTGGGTCAATTGAATACTCCTCTGCTGTTGTACTACGTATTGTGTGTAAGTATGTGTGTAGTGCAGTTGTAAGATACATTATTTTCTGTGTCCAGTCCACGTAGAGAATTGAGTCAGGAGAAGAGAAAGAAGTAAGTTATATTAAATTGGGCAGGATTTCATTGGGAAGAAATGATAGGATATAGAATGTGATATGAGAGAGAAAGACTCAATTCAACTGAACTCAACTAAACCCCTATTGCCACCAATACAGATGTCTAGCTAAAAAAGTTACACAATGTGAATCGAATTGAATTCTTCTCTTGCACTGAGAATGGAATCATTTCATTCTTTGAGTTCAATTCAGCTCACTCAGTTGATTTTACTTGACTTTACTAGATTTTACTCCACTGCTGCAACTGTAACTGTATCAACTTGAATACCATCTTATCTGCACTCACAAAGATGAGATTATTATATGACTACTCCACTATATCTTATACTTTGATGGACCTTTGAATTGTATTTTACTGGCATTTGTGTATTTGGGTTGAGTAGGGTGTCCAGGATGTATACCTCTGTAGTATTGCACTTGTTCCGTTCATTCGCACAGATATTATATTTAGCACGCAGGGTGATCTAATATTTTCACAATAGCTTTGAAAATGAAATTGATGAAACTCTTTGTACTAAGTTGTTGTGTTCCGCCTAAATTCTTACGAGAAGAGATACTGAAAAAAAGTCATGCGTCATTTCATTCGTTTTTCACAGAAATTCTCTTCACTGACAAGACAGCCGAGTATTATAGCATAAGCAGGCGGAAAATCCGCAAAAGTATATTTTTATTGTCCAAAAGCTACTATTGTGAAGTAACACAAAGAAAAGATCTTTTCATGCTACTCGTCCAATGCAATCAAATCATAATCTTTTCTCTCATCACATCCCTGCCAACACATCTAATCTCAAGACTGGATCTACTAGTCCTTTTCCAAAATTCTTTCTTTCGTCATGGGTAGGAAATCAGGTTATATTCACCTGTCCATTTTCACCAGTTCTAAAGACTTCCAAGTACTAGCAGGAAACAATTCTTAGGATACATACTGCTATTACTTCTCATTCAGCCACGGCACGATAAGGTTGTCACACTTTTTGCTCCGCTTTACCTATACTGCGCTAATACTTGCACTTGTCTCTCACAAAAAACCTACCTACTACTCTTCCTGCTGCCAGAGGACCCTAAGAATTGTCACGACGGGTAGGAAAACCGCCCATCTGTAATACTAGTCCCTAAAAATTGGCCAGAGAAAAAAAGATGTAGAAATAAAGGAATCTTGTGAAGAAAATGGAATACAGTCATCTAAACGAAATCTCTCTGTGAGCTGATATATACTGACATGTAAACAAAGCCTTTGTGACTGTAATTTTATGATCTAGAGATGTAGATGAATAAATATTATTATTTTATATTTACAGTGTCAATCAAACCTTTTTGGATTAGTAATTAGTACAACTACAACTTAGATAAGTGCTTATTGCGCCTTTAGTTGGAAATTGGAAGGCAGAAATAAAACCGTTACAGCATTTTGGATAGGTCTCAGGAAATCGTATAGCCATAAAATACTGTAGTCTTTATTTATTGTATTTGAGTGTATTATGATTCATATTCTAATGAATCTAATGATAGACATAATAATATGTACATTCAAAGCATTTGTGTGTACATTTCCCATTAAGTATTTTATAGTGATAAACCATAAAATTTTGGAACCATTGAGACAGAATACTACTGATAAATTACTATTCACAATGTGTGTTTATACATCTGTAGTGTATCAGTAGCTACCTAACAACTGTATTGGTGCTCTTCTATAGTAGTTACCTTACTTTATGGTGCAAACACAATAGGTGACTTTATATCATTTTGAACTGGAAATGTGCAGATATCATGAAATGTGAGATATAGAGATTATTTTTGCCATTAACTGCACCTGCTTACTGTTTAGCTCTATTCAGATAATCCGAAAAGACAATAAACAGGAGAAAATAGTGGAAGTTTGTAAAATGTATTGTCAAAGTGTTTTACTAGCCAAGACCCACGAGCACGCACGTCTGGTCCCATTTACTTTTAACATTTACATTTCTTTATTGCCCATGTACATACTAAAATTTTACTATTTAGATTGCTGTGCATTTGTAACTATTAAGCTATCATCTTTTAACAGAACTCATCTACTCATCTTAATGTTTCATAAAAATATGAGAACGGTTCAGGAAATACTAGCTGGACACTGGTGATAATATTACTCTGTTGACAATTAGTATCTGTGTCTTTCATAAGTAGGATGTGTGGTGCTATTTAGATGTAATAGCAGGATTCTAGTATTCATTAAAAATGTTATGATAAAAATAGTAAAAAGTTGTTCTGGGACGAGTAGGTATATGTCCAATGGACATACAAAAATGTCTGTTATTTTTTAATGTGCAGATTGTAAGACGAAAATAGTCAACGTACGCAGTTACTACTGAGTATTATTACTAGAGGCTGTGCGAAGTTAATTGTATTCTGTAGTGAAGTGCGGAAGATTGCAATAAATGACTGCATTAGCATTATTCTTTTGTAATCTAGTATGTAAGTATGTCGTGATAGTAGATATCCAGGAGTGGAAATCGAGTTTTGAGATATGTTGAGAGCTTTGGTGTGTATAGGTATGGAGTTCATAATGCAATTCTAGAGATTTGGGAAGCAATAATGGAGTGAACAGCTATGGTCGGGTGTAATGTTCATCGTCATATTATCACAGCAGAGACTCGGGCGAAAATGACAGAGACGATTTTGTATTATTCTGACTTCAATAATAAATAAACGGATTGGAGTCATCTAAGGAGACTTTCAACTTCAAAGGAGTCTCGTAATGGATGCAATAGAGAAGACTACTTTTATATACTTACATTATCAAGTGACATTATTATAAGCTCTCTTCTGTGTGTTAGCAGAGACGTTCCTAGAATTGGCATTTTCTGTGATCTGCACTAAACTACATCCACTACATAGTTAATGGGAGATACCTATTGTCAATTCAGTAATATTCTTCCCGTTATTTCTCTTATAAATAGATAGATAAAATCATGAACGTGTAATATTTCCTATGCATATGTGCACAGGGCAGATCATTTTCTTTTGGTCTGTGTAACACTAGAGAGGGATAAATTGCTGTCGCACATGACTAGGAAAATCTCATACTAATTGGATTGCTGTTGTATTGTGTCGCAATAACTAAGTGCAAAAAATGAAATTGGTTTCCTAAGAAAGACTTTTTGTTAATACGTAATATGTTCTGGCATAGCACAATCAACAAGGGATCCGAAATGGCTATCATAGGATGTAATGTGATATGATGAGGCAACCGTGAGAGTGAACATTCCCAAACTCACAAAATAATATCATCTCCGATTTGACCCAACTGAACAGTAATATATCACACGATATTATTATTGAAGTTAAGTCAGAGGAGAAAGAACATGTGCCCTGGGTCTGCAAACTGTTCTACACATTTCCTCCAACACAAATGCAACTGTATGCAATAATATCTAGTAATATCCTACCTATTGATTTGTTACACCGTTATACACTTTTCGGAGAAAGCTAAAGGAAAGTACTCGGAAACTGAGCTTTGCGTTTTCTTCGGTCACGATAGTATTTTGTTATGTATTACATTATTACATCTTTATAATATTATTAGATTTTAGTTGTAGCATTAGAATTTAATACTTTCCCCTACTTTCTTTTTACACACACACGCAGTTCTCCATCTCTAAAAATATATCTGATCTATCTTTAGTAGCTTTTAGTAGTATGATAAAGACGGAAACTTGAAAGTGAGAACGTAACTTTACAAGTTTGTCCGCTTTTGTCGAGCAATGTGAAAGTTGTTCCGCTTGATCGTGAATTTTTCATACAAATCGTTTTCGACTGTGTCAAGCGTGTCGTTGAATATTGAAACCTCAGCTTGTTGATTTGGAAAGTGTTCCGTTTCCATCTCCAACGAGCCGTGACAATAAATCGATGTAGGGATAGAATAGAAATATAATAAATTCCTTTTCCTCTGCACCAGATGAATCTCCATAATATAGTCCCAGAGATAGCTATCTATACTACTTACTGATAAGTAGCACATGGACAGACTCCCACGAAATCTCTATATCTCCATGCACATACACAGTTGTGAAGTGTAGGTAGTATAGTGCGTAAGAACAGGTTAGTATCCCGTGGCTATTGTGCAGTAAAATATTACATTACTAGATAAAGTAGGTAACATTGGTATATTATTATGTATTATGGCAACTAGATTCTCTTTGTGACTATTGCTCATAGTTCAAATGCCCTTTAGAATGCAAAGTATTTTATGCAAGTATTTACCCACTGGGATTTTGATATCTAGGTAGTCCAACTACACAGAGAAAGTTGTAGTAGTCACAGTGGAGGGGAAATAGGCATTTGTATTTACAAGCCCTAACTTTATGCAGCATTTACATTACTACATCTGCTTTTCCTTATGAAAAGAAGTGGACAAGTTTTATGGAGAGAAATGGCCTGACTTTCCTTTGACTCCTCTCTACATACTTGTGAAGCACACGGAAATTTTCTCTGAGGTACATTACAAATATCCGAGTATAAAAGGACAAAAGAGAATAATTTCCAGCTTTAGAATATTTATGTACTACTCATCCTAATATCAGGAGCAACTACTAAGCATCTCGTTTCACTGTACACATATTTTAATGGTGTAACCCGAAATAGTGGATTCCTGCTGTTTAGCCTAACCCGTTCTACTATCCTGGAGACTATACCTAAAGACATTTGTCTACACGTTTCAAACTACAAAACTGGGACGACATGGATTTCCCACGGTTATAAAGATACCAATAGGTAATAGATATGTACCACAGCTGGCGAAACGATATCTGTCAAATTGAATAAGTAGAGGGACTTGATATTCATTTCGCACATGTATCCGTAGTAAGTGTATCTACCTTTAGCTACCTAGTCAGTGCCTACCTTTGTACAAATTTATTCAGGGGAAATAAAGAGAGGAAACTGCATTGCTAGACATAAGATTATATTGTGTCAGTCGTAGTAGCAGATTGCATTACATTACATTGCATTGCATCACATCACATTATATTACATTACCTGCTCTAACTTGAATGTCTCTGCTGCGGATTTTGCCAACGGGGTTAGTGGCAATGCAGATGTAAATCTGATCGTGGACATCTGGCCGATAAAAAGAAACAGCAAAGGGAGGGAAGTAAATAGTGCCGTTTGAGTAGACTTGACGTAATCCCGGGTAGCTGTGTACTGGTTGCCCATCTTTTAAATTTGTCCATGTGATTTGTGGTTGAGGTGATCCTTTGGCTGAGCACTGCAAAGTCAGTCCTTGGACATTTGTGAAGTGGTTGTAGCGACTCGGCTCTTGAGTAAATTGAGGTCCCTCTGTGTCGTACAATTCACTTTTGCACACTGTCACCCAATCTGAAACAGACAAAACAAACTTTTCTTCAGAGAAAGTTGGAGAAAGCAAATTCTATCTTCTCTATCTGAATTTACTTTTTCTGCATTATGCTCTTGTAGCGTGAAGCATTCAAAATACAACTGTGTATGTGTGAATATATCTTATATACTAACGGACAGAGACAAGACACTCTTAACTGGGGAATGCAAAAAACCTTCTATCAGATAGCTTTCTGTCTGATTCAATTATGATATAATCTAATAAGTCTCTTTGGTCCTGTCTCCACGAAATTTTTCGAGGAGTGCTATTAAGTAACTCTCTTCAGTCCACCCAACCCAATTCAACTCAATGGCTAGGCATTCGTTTGGACTTTTAAGTTAAATTGAAAGTCGACAGTTGGAGTAGACCCATTTTTCTACTGCAATTCGTATTCCTAGTACTTACCCTACTATAATTTACTGTCTATATATATACCAGTGTCTATATTATGACTGCTCCTTACTCTACTGGTACATCCTACATGAGTACACAATATAGACTTAATGAGATAAACAGTATTTGTTATACAGGCACATAGCGATAACATAAATGACATTATTACATGGGAGATTCTCCATATTAGAACAACGTTATTAGTACCAAAAAGTAAATATAGTATTTATTACTAAGTCACAAATTTTATTACCTATACTTCATGAATCTGCATTAACCAAGTCACCGGAAATTACAAATGGTAATAATACAGGAACGTGTAATAACCTAATAAGTAACTTTACTCACATGCATGTGTAAATGGTAAGTAAATGTACACATAAAGATATTAGGTACGCAAGCAATCTATGTAAGTATTAATTGTACTGTCTAAGAATATAATTTACATACTACATACATATTCCATTAGTCCAGTATCTATCCATGATCTCATAATTCAATTGTATTGAAATGTATTTGTATATTTTGTATTAGATACTTAGATTCATTTCCGTAAGCTTTATGGCCCCTCCTCAGTAGTAATAGCATATTGATTCGGATATTTAACCCTTCAGGAAATATAATGATTATAGGAAGATGAAGAAGGAAAAAGGACATTTTGCATGGTACCCCCTACTTATATTTAGATCTCCATACAAAGAGACGACTGCCAGTTACAATCGCTAAGCTTCACGCTTGACTAAGCCTGAATAGCCAGAAAGGATATCTCACTTACGTATGCAACTAACTACGTAGCATCTTATAATGTAGTACTTAGCTTTCTGCTTACGTATACGAGTTGACTACTCAAGCTGACCTAATCTACTACAAGACAGAATTCAATTTGCGGAGAAGAAATCAGAACTACGGAGTTTGAGAAGGTACACTTAAGTTACGGAAAACTTATCATGCTATGTCTCACTATAATGCATGTAGTGAATCCTCTGAAGAAGAAGCTACTATTTCCCAGCAATCCTCCTTAAACCCACTGAATAGGTTTTGTGCACGTGAAGGCCACAAGTATACGGAATAATAGTAGCACTTCCACCTGCAGGTACATTCTGTCATACTAAATGCTAGTACCAACCTAATGGAGAAAATAATATTCCTATGGGCTCTTTACATGACTGATTCTTTTGGCAATAATCTAACTTTGATAATTGATTTGACTTATGTGATACTCAACATGTAAAGTAATCTGCATAGCTTGGCAACTATCAGCTAGTCATTGATATTTAGCATAGCCACAGAAATAAATTCCAATTAGTGAAGCTTGACTCTTCTTCCCTTGAACTAGATATTTCTACGGTTCACTGCAGTTAGCTTCACTTTGTAATCAGATCATGATGAAATCAAGCTAAATAAATTATAAATCTAATAGTCCCTGTTAATGAACTGTAGAAATTTTGTAGTCATGATTCACAAATTTTCAATTTGCCCAGTCCGCAGTTATGTAGGAAACTTCCCTCTTTTCTAACCTATGTAATGTCTCTGAACACCTAAATATGAATTGTCTATAAACTATAAATATTAAAAATATAACTTCAAATCGGCTTAAATGCAATTAAATCCTTGAAATTAATATTGACAGCAATGTCATATGTCATAACTTGGTAATTCAAATCCATACCAAAGCCAATGCGACCATTTTTTGTGGTTTCAGTTGTTACTTAAGCAAATTAACTAAATGACTAGACTATAATTATTTATTGTTAGTAGTACTCGTAGTACTGGTGTACTTGTAGTAAGCATAAGTGAAGTCAACAAAGGATTTCAATCTATTATAACAGTTTGAGATAATTACAACGATTTGGGTATCTTTATCATTCGGATTTAGGTTTTGTAATTTGACGGATTTTAGCCTTTGAGAAGTGTAAATCTGTATATTTTTCAATAATGCGAGGAGGAAAATATTTATTTTGCATTAAAAGTTTATATAGCTATATGTCCAGTTATCTGGTAGTGTACATTGTATAAAAAAGGATTGTAAAGTCATAAAAAGTAGGAAGTAAGCAGATGAAACGAAAATAAAATAGAATGAAGAGCTCATGAAATGGAAATTGGTGCAGGATGAAACGTTTTTCCAAATGGTTCTCTCACTAGCCCAATCAAGTTGACTACAGGATTATGTGTACATCATTTATTCTCTATTTATAGAGGAAGAAGTTTGGGAAGACCTTATTGTTGCTCCAGCTTAGAAGTATTGAAGACGAATGTGTGCTTTGAGAAGGGGTATCTCCAGATTACATAATCTATGTAAACTACTAAACTGTGTAGACAAATGGTAAGTGTAAGATAAGAAGGTATTGAAATTAGACTATCTATCCCTGCTCCACAATGTTATTGCCATATACTTATAATAATAGTCCTAAACCGCTATTACAGATTTACATGTGTAGGTACACCTATGAATGTAACATGGAGGAAAAGGAGAATGTTGTATATGTAGTGGATACTATAAATACTATATTCTTTATAATGTTATTGCTCCGTAAATTGATTTTTGATTTCATCAGATGGGGCTCTCTGTAAAGGATATACTAAGTGCCCATATGACTGTAGTATGCATATAAATATTATAATAGTATACACAGTAAATATAAACATAGCTTATCTTTTATATTCAATTATAGGAAAGTTAGGTAAGTATCATAAGCATATAGTGCTTTTGCAGTGTATTCTCACGTCTCATCATTTTATCTCATCTTCTCATCCCACTCTGTGTTAAATGAGCAAGAATTGCATGCGTGTGCGTGTCGTGTGAGTTGTATACGAGATTCATCTCCTCGCATCAGCTCAACTCATCTCAATCTACTTCACTCTGCTCAAGGGGTAAGGAAGAGAGAAATAGATAGAATCAGTGGTATAAATTAAGTGCTCGTTCTATGATATACTTTTGTAATTCTCGACAAGTATACCGGGACACATGAAAGAAACACATTATGTGGAAGAGGTCTGATATTGCATGCAATGGAAACTTTCCTTTCGCTACGGCTACTAGCCAAGGCCAGTAAGTACTAAAATAGGTAACAATAACATCAAGCATTGTAGGGTGGAGGTCTTATATTATGTGGGTGGCTAAGAGCACTTAAATTAGGAATGTTCAATTTAATGTTTGAGGAAGCTGCTCAAATTGCTAACTGCTCTTAGTCATTTGATGACCCGGCGTATTTTATTTCCTCAGTTCAATCAGGCACAATGATCTATTGAGCTCCTATACAATTGAGGTAGGCACCCTCCGTCTTGTCATAATATTATATTACATATCACATTGTCTAGTATAGGCAGTAATTCTATCAAAGACAAGAGTTCTAAAGAGTTCTTCGTAAGCCGTGAGTACTATAGGTATAAAGTGTCTTTTATACGAGGAAGACTGTAGTAATATCCTAAATTATCCCTAAATCACAAGTACCTGTACAAACATTATTTCTTAAAAGTATATGGTTCTACTGCTTTATATCTAACATGGGAATTTTTATAAAAAAGCAAAAAAAGTTTTTTTGTTCCTTTATCAGATTTCCTATACCATCAGTTAATGTAAAATTCAATGTCACTCCCATAAGATCTAATGCTCCAGCATTTGTTGATTAAAGTAAAATTGTTGAAGGAAGAAATGCAAACAAATACAAACCGGATACATTAATTAATTTGTATCACACCTTTTGTTTTCAATGCACATTTATCATTTTACTTATGACATAGTATATAACAGATTTAAGAAAGAAGTAATGGCTTGGTTATTGGTTGGACTAAACAATTAATTAGTTAACAAAATAAATGCTTGGTACATTCATAGGGGTAAAAATTTCCATTTTCCTTTTATTTTGTATCCGAACATCGAGCAAGTCCACTTATAGAAGGTTCTCCGTACAGAGATCAAGCTTTTAACATTGGAATAGTCCGAAGCAAGAATAATCGGTTGGCTCAATTCATTTGTGAAGGTGGTTACCTTTACAGAGGTGGTTCGACGGTTCGAGAGTAAAAGTTGGAGTATATTCAAGTATTTCCACCTATAAATTACTATCTAAAGCAAAAAGTATTTCCAGAATCTTGATCCTGTTCGTTTTAGCGTCTAATTCATTAAGTGTAATATGTATTGCATACAGATACTAAGAACAATCTACCGATTTTTAGTTTTCTTGAGAAATTGGCGCTACTACTATAAACATGATAAGTAGCTAAATTGAGCACAGTTTGGGATAGCAAGCTTTTCTAAGTCAAAGGTATAGAGTAGCGATTACCTAATAAATAAAGGAGTAGAAAGTAGAATAGAGTAATACACTAACAGGATTGTAAGAATAGCTCATAAGCAGGAGTATAAGGAAAAGCCTTGGTAAGTAAGTAAATGTAGTAAAGCTGCTTTACTTAGGCTTTACATTAGAGGGATGGAAATAACTAAGGAGGATATATTTTAGTATGTAAGTATGTAGGACGAGCAATCTGTAGTCTCGGTAGGTATTTGTGGTACATAGGAGAGGAGAAGGTAAAGTATCGTCACACACAAAGAGAGATGCATGCAAAATGAAATCTGAGAACAAAGAGACCGACATAACTTTGTGAAAGCTTTGCTCTCATCTTTTAGCCCAGGAGCTGTGTACAATAATATAAGGCAGTTCTTTGCTCTCTTTTCTGATCCGCACTGTACAGAGGAGTGCACTTTATAGAGTTTGTTTCGCGTCCTTATCCTGGCTTGCCTCCTCCTGCTCCTAAAGATGGTTTGTCTTTCCTCCTCTCTTGAATACACTTACATAAGCGAAGTACTAACAATAAGCTCATCGTTAGCTTAGCTCTCTGATACAGCTTTTTGCTCACCTCGCCCAGAGATCCAGTAATTCTTACTCTTACTTCCTTCCTTTCTAATACGAACCCTTAAATTCATCCTTGAATAAATATCCGACTCGAGTTAAATTCAGACTTAGCTATACCAACAATGTTTTTGAAAATATATGTAGTTCAGCAATATTTTCCTCTTGTGAAATTTCGTCCTGCCACTTAAACCATCAGAGTTCTTTAGATTTGAAGTAAAATGGTATGAATAGGAGTATAGGGCGAAGAGTGAAGTGAACTGCGTACTACTTTGTTTAAGATCTTGACAGCTTTCTAGCTAGTAGGTAAATGTACATAGATCTGGATGTGATTCCTGGATAAATTGGATCCCCTCGGTTTGTCTACATCAACAGTCAGCATGGCTTGCAGAGAAAAGTCGAGTCGAAATCTCTTAAAGCTCACCGACCAATTTCCGTTACGATTTCCTTTTTAGCGAATCAAGAATCAACATACATCTATTCGGTGCTCTTTGTTTAGATTTACATCCCTCTATTTATGTACATCCTTAAAGATGTGTACAAATGATTCGGTTCCTTTGCTCTTGTCGATTACTCTTCTTAGAAGCCCAGCAAGGGAGAAAGTAAGTAGCTCCCGTAAATAGAGGCAACTATTAGCCAAGTTAAACTGAAACTAGCTGGGCACAAAATGTATCTCTCGGAGGACAACTCTAGATGATCATCATCACATCACAGCCCATAGATTCCCCGAATCCCCCGAGTTCTTCTCCCTTCGCTCCTAGTAGCCTCTGACATCCAACTTTCAACATCCGATTATGTTGACTTTTCCTCACTATTAACTTACGTTGCTTATCGCTTTTCCTATCCTTATTCCTAGAATAATATTTACGAACTGATACTTTTAACTAAGATGCAAAGCAAATTGCGTAGTTGATGTTATTCGGCTAATGTGTTTCTGACTCGGTTGCTAATAAACAGTTGATGCTCATTATGTAGCCTACTGTTGTGGGAAAATTACTTTCTCCATGTCCAATCGTAAAGTTGGGAATAGCAACCCTGTGACTTGTCCTCTCATCTCCTTTCCCAACTTAAATCTCTTTAGTCCTTTCTTTTCGATCTCTATCGGGATTTTCTCTTCAGCCCAAACAAATCTTTTGCCATTTATATCTTATCCATTCAGCCAAACTCTATCTATATAGCACCCAACTCTACTATATTCTTAAAATAGAAATACTATTTTATTAAATCTTCAGTACTATTCCCAAACCAGACCCAACCAATTCAATTCTCTTCTCCTAACGGATATTACCAAACAACACCTCAAGCCTCTTACATACTTTGCACTATACTAAATATAACAAAAAAGTGTATACATCTATGTACAAGTTGCGTAAAAATACTATCTACAAAGTATATATCATGCTATGCAAGCTTTAAAAGTTTTACATGTTGCAGTAGCACATTTTCTATTCAATGATTTGATCCCTCTAGACCTTAACATGGCCTATTTCCTCTCCTAATACTGCTTCAGTCTATGTGAGTGAGCATGTTAGTCAGAAATTGTGAATGGACATATTTGAGTAGGTAACTCCACTACATTCACATCTATATAGGAATATCGTTCTACTTATGTTTACATGAACTTTGTGTTACTTATGTTATTATTATGAACAAGAACTTGTGTACACGTTCTATACGCAGGGCATGAAGCGAACAAAAAAACTAACCTCATACCGACTACACTCACTTTTTTGTTTCCGTCGTTCTAGGGGTCGTGTACATTGTAGTAAATACATATCCTACTATACTGAGAAAGGAATTGAAATGTAATAACTTATTTTTTACGATTTTCTTTACTCATACACAAACACAAAGTTTATGCTTTTAGTATCCCAAGGATTCTTTATAATATTATTACGATGTGTCCTATTGATAGGCTGAAATGCTGAAAAACCTTGAGAGGACCCACTATAAGTTACTCAATTATTGAAATATTTTTTGAGGGTCTATAGCATTTTTACTTTCTATTTTTACCCGATTTTTTTAGATGATTTAATCAATTACTTGAAGCTAAGAAGATTGAGGAAGAAAATAATGTTTCCTGAATGTGTAATTTAGAATGACAATTCTGAATTACTCGTAATTATGTTTACTTTTCGAGTTTTGGGTTAATCGAAGCCTGAATTGTTCGCTTGGGTGTGAAACTTAAGTTGGTTTTAGGTGACAAATGTTTGGAAAATGTGAGCCAGGAGGGAAAAATGGTTACATCGGTGTAGTAAGAAAGGTAAAGAGCAGATGATTGTAGTACATTAGGTCAGAGCTGCCTGAGGGTAAGTATTTCGATAAGAATGGTGGGAAGTAAATTGTCGCTCACACAAGATTACATATAGGGAGGTACATAGAGCCACTTCGACAATCCAGCATGTGTCTGTAGTATCTCAGCAGTAGGTCGGTCGATTTAGCTATGAATGTGTACAAAGACGTAGGGAGGGAGGGAAGTAAGCATTTTTGGCAGGTCTAAGTGTAGTAGATGGAAGGTGGCTAATGCTGGGCTGAGGAAAAGAAAAGCAGGAGAAAGTAGCGAAAGTTGCATTGCATGGCATACAAGGTTGAGGCAGAACTAGCCTTCGCTCATTGATTGATTCACGAGAAAAGTGCTCTGCCAGATTTCTAGCCATTCAACAGACTTCCTTTGCTTGCCCGCCGTCTTCCTGTCCTCATCCCACTCCGTCTACTGCTACTTACCACTCTGACTGACTCCACTGAACGTTTCTATTTATTTGTGAGATGCAGGAGGTACTGTTTCTATCTGTGCAGCGATAAGCATTACTTATTTTATTGTAGACGTCTACTTTACGTTTACATTCTCGTGTAAATTTATACAGGTAAGGTTTTTATTTGGCAAGTCCTTCTTTAACAATACATAAAGCCTTTCTCCGAAAGAAAGCGACAGATAAAATATGGCTCAGGAAATTCGCGGGAGTGACTGAGCAGGGAAATGTATCTATCTCACATATACACACATATGATAGGCAATGGAAATAATGTTTTATTCTTCTACAAACGAACTGTCTGTTAATATACGCAGTTCCAATGGTAATAAGAGCCTGTTGAAACTATTCTTTCAATAAATAAAATCTCTCAGAGCCTGAACAATAAAATCTACGTAGAAAAACTCCCATAGTCATTCGAATGAGTTTTTGAACAATAGTAGCAATTACTACTGCAAAGAATAGAAGGGGAGAGACGCAGAAGGAAATCTTTGGCGGATATGACTGTCTGGGTGTAGACAAAAATGATCGGCGATGGAAATGTATGTGAATAAATGAGTGGCGTTCTGTTTTCTTCGCTTGCATGCTCTCTTATTATGTAGGAATAGAAAGTACTAGAATGTGTGGTAGTTTAGAGAAGTCTTAGCAGTGTGAGTGCGAGAAGTGAAAGCAGAGTGAAAGTAACGAACGCTCATAGCCCGTTTTGTTGGAAGAACAGTACATAACATAGGCGGCCTCTTTCCATCCGAAAGTCCTAGCAATGCAATGAAATGCAATGCAACCAAACCAAGCCAGGTCGATCAATCAGTGTCGAAGTGAAAGCAATTCATCTAATCGAAACCGCACTACTGGTCTGGATTGGTCTCTTCTGATGTGGCATCGTTTGGTCTCCATCCTCATACATACTCAACTCAAGTCATTGAAGTAAAAGTAAAAACACTGTGTGAAATAACGATAGCCTGCCGTAAATAATCAAATATACCCTACCAAGATCAATTCCCAGTCTTGTAAACTCAGCTGTGCTTGTAATTTTACTTTTCAAATGAATAACTGCAAGAGGAAACGACTAAGATCCTACGCATTACCTGAAATGTCCAGTAAACAAAATATTATTCAACGATTGAATTAATGATTGGAGTTTTGCCGTGATATCTGAGATTTTACGGTAGTCAATGTGAGAGAGGTTCTGTTTCTGAATTAGCACTTCTTGTTCTGGTGAATACTGAAGCCATGACAGAAAATTGGCTAAACAAAATAAGTGGGATAGAGTGAGATAAAGTTACGTCCAGGATGTCGAAAACAACGAGGTCTCCAATCCGTAGAGAAAGCTTTGTGGCTCATCCGGCTTTGAGTGTGTCGAGATTTGTGAGCCGGGCTAATCTCACTTCGCTGGTATCAATCTGCAAGTCTCTTTCCCTGTCCCATTCTGTCTTGTCGCGAACCGGAGACATTCGAGACAAATAATTCCTCTAATGCCACTTCATAACAAAGAAGTGAATAAATATAGAGTCGGGAACAACAGGACGGAATCCTAAGAGCCAAAAGATTCATCAAGTCTCCATGTAGCCCATCACTCACAACACAATTTCACAGATTGCCACTAAATTCCACGTATTATCTACGCTTTTACACATACTTATACAGTCCTAATCAGAATTAACTTGTATTTCAACACCGTGTCATGTCTCAGACACGATTGTGATCGTGATCAATGACAATGATCCTGGAACCATTTTTCCTCAGATCTAGTCCTTGCCACGAGCTAGTAAAATCCATTTTCCAGGAATATCTTCTGTGATACAGGCAAAGCACAAGAAAAAAATTCCATTTGCTACATCTTCAAGATAGATTTTAACTGTGCAAACTTTGGGTGCAAGCATTCTTTCATCACATAGCTCCTAACCAAATTGTTATACACATAAACATCCAACAGACAGAAAATTCTACCGCCATAGATGACATTTTATGTATGCTCTAACTTAAAATTGTTAAATTGTAGTAAGCATAATCCAGGGTGGTAATAATATATGGATCGGGAAAAACAGCCGTCTTAAATCTCTTCTGTGGTCGTTTTGGCCAATTTTTGTTGCTTCCAAATGCAAAAGAATATCTCACTCGTTGTGATTTCGTGTGACGGAACTGCTGATGTAAGCAGTGTGAAGTGCGG
>JABASH010001403.1:0-26688 GCA_019776445.1 Tomocerus maximus | reverse complement strand
TTTTAGTCATAGTTTGTCAACCTAATGATTCTTACCAAAGAGGCGTTGTCAATAAAGAATACAATACAATACAATACAATATCCCAATAGTCCATCTCCAAAATCCTTTTCTTTATGTTCCATAAGCCAAAAATGTCGCTGTACATTATTACCGTATTTTTGATATCTTTTCCACAATTGGCATTTTTCCTGAGTCAATTTAAAATTTTGAGTGCTACGAAAACATAGGGCGAAAACAAACAGGGATGTTTATGAAAAGATAGGAAAATTTCCAGCCAACTTTCCTAACTTTTCCAGAGTTTGAGCGTATTTCCCAATTTCTCGCAGTTGTCGCAACTATCCAAGGTGTCCAAACTTCTGGAGTGGGAAACACCGAAACCATGAGTGATAGTACAAAGGTACAACCTTATCTGCATCAGAGAGGAACTCAACTAGACCAGGTAAGAGGTAACGCTTATAGCCTTTCGGTATCTGAAACTGCATGCCATGCATTCATTTCCTACAGTTTCTACAGCTAAGGTAGGCAATGTCGATAATAATATGCGAATAGGCTGCAGAAAGAAAATTTTCCTTGGGCAAAGCTTTAAATAGATCGCTGGAGTCTGAAAATACCAAATTTCCGTCCCCCGCAAATAAAAGGCCTTGCAACATGGCCGATTTGTTTTTTCCCGATAGAAATAAAAAGTATTGAAAGATCAGTTTGCAAGTTGCAAGTCCGTTATTACACAGCAGAATTGCAATATATCATGTACAAAAGAAATTTTAAGTGCATGAACTGGATGCTAAGAGTTTCTTTATTAACATCCTCCAAATGTCTAGGAAATGGTCAGTAAGTGCTTCCATCCGCTCTCGTTCCATCCGACAGAATTTCTAGCACAATATTTTTAGTATTACTTGAGCAAAAAGCTAAATCCTATTGATTTGGCTCCCAGGCTTCATCCTCTCAATCACAATTACACATTCGAATATCTAGAATTGATGCTTCTCTTAGCAAACCGTGTCTGAAGGATAGGGAGTTGAAAAGAAATGCATTTGTGGGCTAGCATAGAGAAAAGCTGTAAAATTCTGTTTTGGTTTTGCTCATTACATCGACTACATGATTTTGTGGTATGGCATTCGAAATGATAACTGCCGCATCTGGTTGAATTTGGTCACCGATTTCTTCATGAAAATATCTGAAGTGTGTGTGATTCAGCATTTGCAAGAAGCAGGACCATGCTCACATGATTCATTATTTATTATTCATGCTTTAGAGGAACATTGGCTAATCTTGGATTTCGGTAGGTGATGGATGATTGGGTAAAATATCTGAAGTGTGTGATTCAGCATTTGCAAGAAGCAGGACCATGCTCACATGATTCATTATTTATTATTCATGCTTTAGAGGAACATTGGCTAATCTTGGATTTCGGTAGGTGATGGATGATTGGGTAGGGATAGTATGATAAAGTGCATATAATAAATCACAGCAGCAGTTATACCTGTAACAAGTACTGTCCGTAAACCATTAGTATTAAATAACTCGTGTTTGCTTTCAGGTAGAAGATACTGTTTACTATCCAAAGGGACTCTTGTGTTTCCTCTTTGGAATAATATGAATATGATGTTTAATTTATAGTCCATGCTCGATATGCAAACATAGGATTCCAATTCCAAATGGTATAAAGTGCGGTTTTGGCTATATATTTAATGTTTTCAAGTTTGTTTTGCTCTCCTCTATATCCTTTTGATCCTAATGCAGACACTCATTTGAAGATGTATAACGCAAAAGTGAATAATGTAGCTCAATTGATTTTAGTAAAAGCAAACTTGTGCTCGCAGGCACTTACGGCCTTTACGTGACTAGAAGTGATAGTTTATTGAAGGTTCACTCAACTAGTACACACCTAATTTGCATATTATATGTATTGTTCTATTAATTACGCGTATTGATCCTAGGTGAGTGCACACTATACTTGCAAAAGTAATAGATAACCATTATTAAGGATGTGTGATATATAGTGTGGAGTCTGTGGAGATAGAAAATTGTAATAAATATAATATAGGAGTATATAAAGTTATGTAAACAACCTATGAAATGATTATTGTTTCGTTATTACAGTCCTGCATTATTAGCAAAGTGCATAATGTTAATCAGCCCAGTGAAGCATGCCAAGTCAAGTCAGGGTGAGTGAGAGCAAGAGTTTATTTGTCAAGATAGGAAATCAAAGACCTTAGAACTAACGAAAATTAGATTAACAATTCACTTCTAGTTTTTGTTTCAATTCTAACAAGGCATCATGCTAATCAAAGAAGTAATGATGGTGATTTGATAGATTAAAATTTAAGTACACTCCCAATTTGTATCCAACATTTACCCAAGTATCCTAAAAGTGATAATAAAGATGTTAGATATCTGTACACCTGCAGTATGTACCTAAATAAACAAATTGCTACAATACAAACGCAGCACGCAACTGTCTTCGATTTTGTACCATTGAAGTTATATTAAGTATCACATCTTACTGGTATTTCTTCAGCGCATCCATCTCGATTCGACACAAACACCTCAATGACATTATGGTGTAATATTTATTTCATATTTAACCAGTAGTGTGTGCAAGACACTTTGGGATGGGTAGTAAAACAATGTATAAGCTTCCTTTTTGTATCTGCGGATCTAAGAGGTCACGATTTTGAAACTGCCCCATGCATGCATCGAATATATAGTTATCATCTTCCGTCTCACTCCCACTGGTATTATCTATGATGTTATCATAAAGGACTCTAAATCTGATATTATTTACAATTTACTTATATCTGTTTTGTGATGTGTGGCGAGATATGTTTGTCAATTGAATACAGATACTACGCCTAAAACATAATAAATACAACTACTAATTGCAAGATTATGTCTGATTTCAATAGGAGCATAGATGTACTGGCACTTTTTAAGAGGCTAATACTTTTATCACCTCAAAGAAGATGTAACATTTGATAACAACATAAGCATATAGTTATATGATTGAGACCATTTAAAACCCCGTAAAACTAAAATAGAAACTAATCAATCAATCAAGTCGATACTACATGATGTACGTCCCACGTTGTAGTTTCAATGATGACAATAATTTCTACATGCGTTTACTCATAAAGTAGAAATATTTGCCACAAAACATGATATAATTTTCATTTCCTACTAATTAGTGACGAATCAAAAATAACTAAAAAACAGCAATTGGAGAGATATGATTGACGTTACCTCGTTGGCTACAAATCTGATAAATAAAACTGGAGCTGAAAGGTCAATTTTCGACAATTTTATTACTTGTGAGTACACATCCCTCACAGTAATAAAATTAACACAACCCTTTTTGGAATTAATTGGCATGTAGTGCATAGGTTTGTAGGTTATTTTATTATTTACTTCCCAGAAGGTCAATGAGAAAGGATACAGATGATGATAGATATGATATACCTCCATTTCCTACCAGGTGCTTGTGAAGCCAATTGTTCAGTAACTACATGGAATGCAGTTGGCAAGATGAAAGCGCTCGTGCATGCTATGAAGACAAAGTACTAAAATCGTTATTCTTTGGTTGTTTTTATTAACGCAATATTTTTAACTACTTAATTTACGGATAAAATGTAACTGATTGTTTTACTGAGTGCAATTTAAATGAACATCATTGAATATTATTAGCAACTTTATTTGTGATTGATTATGGATATAAATTATTTACAGTTTTCTGTACAAATAACTTGTTTATAGTCAAAATTAGATTAACCTATAGGTATACGTATGCAGTAAGAATAGAAATACACGTATTCATGAGTACAACTTGCTAATTACAGAATAATAATAGACTACTGTTAAAACGTTTTACTAGGGAATACACCTGAAAAAGTACACATGTCCTACAGCCATCGTATCCTATTATAAAATAAACACTCAAGGATTTAAAATGAAATGTTGAAAGACTCCTCATCTTTCCTGTACAATGATTAATCTTTTTGTTTTTGGATTTCGGCAGAAAGACAGAAAACGTTTTGGCAATCAACATTGACATTATTTAATACACTGCAACATACATAAAACAGACCAGATCAAGCGAACAAAATCTGACCTTGACCTAAATTCGTCTAACATCCTTTAGAACTTATACACTTACAATTAACATAGATTAACTTAGTATGCGTGTAACTTAATTTTACAGGGATTTATGGCTTAAAAGAATACAAGAAGAGATGGCGCACAGCGCCCATGGCATCCATCTTGCTTATAATTTATGACGGTGTACATTTTGTGAATCATAATTAGAAATTCCCTTAATTAGCTACGCTCAACGTGTGTCAGTCAATATTACATATTTATTTAGTTGACAATTCTCACTGCATTTGCATCACAGACTCTAATATTCATAAAATAAACATTTAGCATTCTATAACCATCTTCTCCTAGTAGTAACTATTTAGTTTAAGGCCACATCTACCAAAACCACAGCTAAAGATGTGCATAACTTTATTTTATCTGCTGTGTTCAGCACGGCACGGGCTCACACCTGTCAACAACGCAGCAGTCTTCACTTCATTTCACTTTTCAGGCAAACATTAGGAAGAAGGCTACATTAGATATACTAATGACAGATACCTATACAAACACCATAGAGTTTACATTTTTTACAACCCATTTACTATCTGGCCCGTCCTGTTACAGCTTAAGTAGGTTTAAATGATTGACTATTTGAAAATGAAAGATTTTCGCTGAGTCTGGCCTGGGTTGGTCATTCATTAGTCATTAATTGTCACGGCCAAGCCAACAATATATTGGAGAATAGTAAACCTACTTTGTACAGAATACATTATTATAATACAGTAATATACAGCCTAAGACATTCAATTCCATTCTTCCAATATATAAAAATACATACACAATATTATGCATGTATAAAAGAAATACTACCTACCTTGCCTAGGTAGGTACCTAATACTTACATTTACGAGAGTTGTACTTGGATTTTATTTCCCTGCCTTGCCACGTTGGACACAAAGATGTTTGACAATTAACACCTTTGCGTAAAAATGTAAGCGTAGAAGTTCGTATTTATTAACATTGTACATTTAGTAAAGTAAAAGGTAACTATCAAATCTTTAGGTCTAAACAAAACCAACGGGCAAGACAGAAAATAATCGTTATTATACCATTAGAATATGATACACGATTAATTTTCTTTCCTCTCTCTCTAAAGTAAGTTCACTTAAAAATTCTTTAACTTTTAGGTACTTTCATAAGCTAAAGTAAAATAACAACAACATAGAAGAGCATTATATTGTATGAACAATCGATATGGTACAATAACGGCCGACAATATTAACTAGTGCTTCTTCGAACAATAACAACGATGAATGTTTGGTACAGTACAAGTGGTTAGAGTGGAGTTCACCACATGTAAACCTGTAAGTACTTCAATTACTGCATTAAATATTCTTATACAGTAATATATCTAGAGTACTTACAGATTAACACAATTATGTAATTTTAGTGCGACTACTTGTAATTGTACTGCACTTCATATACTTACGCAGAATGGTATATAGGTACACTCGCAATAATAAACTGTTTGCTTTGTGTCCACAGTAAATCATAGAGTGCCTTAAAATAAGTAGGTAGGTATCTTTAGTAGTATAGTATATCTGTGTCCTGTGTTGTCCTTTGGATTTGTTGTATAATATCATGTAAATGATATTTTTCTAGTCCATTAAATGGGCTTCTTCCATTCCTTAAACTGACTTAAAAATGGATTGGCTGGTTGAGACTGTTTGTGGACTTTTTCAAATTTCTTGGTGCATAAGTTATTATCAAGGTATGCTCTGCACACCCTCAGAATTACATTAAATCAGTTTCATTCTTACTAACACAGTCAGTAGTCATTACAATCACGGACAGTGGCACTTCCATTTTATTAAGCCGTTTTACTTCTCTTCGTCATGTAGGCTTTGTAGAAGAAGTTGGCAAACAAGATAAAGTAAGAGGCATACATTGTGAGGGCCAAGTTAATATTCTCCCATCCACAGGCACATTGGTGTCCAACAGCTGGAAACAAACGGAATGACAATTAAAATAATTACTCCAATCATAGCCTTCTTACCAAAACTGTTTAAATGATGAAAGAATTGTAATTAATAATTGTATTATTAGCGATTGGAATTTCCGCTATTGTAGATAAATAAAAACATATATTTACCTTTGGTATACACTGAGTATACATTGATAGTCACTCCGACCACCATTTGACTCAACTGGAGACAAGTTATCATCATGGCCCAGTTTCGGGGAATTCTCATTTTTAGTGACTAAACACACACAAAATTAACAAAAGTTAAATAACAGATAATAATGCATTGCATTAAACATAGACTCTGCATAGCATTTATGTATACGCAAAGCATTTACTTATCTATAAATGGGAAAGCAACCAGCAAAAGATTTGAAGTAGTGTGTACCATTTAGCTAAAAGGTTAACAGTAAAAAATATTGTTATTGTTGGATATGATAAATTAGTCATGAACTGCCCACATAATTGTTATCACCCTTTAATATTCTCGTTAGTCTTTTAAATAACAGTAATTACAATTTACAAAGGGCATTATCTATTCCTGATTATTGCATCCAAGTCACTAGTGCAAATAGGCAGAGTATAAAACAATATAGCAGTTAATGTATCTCAATCTCAATGGAGAGTAAAATCTTTAATTGTCATTGTATTGTAAGTACAGTCAGAAAATGTAGAAATAAGCACCTAGCAGTACATAACTGTAAAACAGCTAGCATAATATTTCATTTTCTATCGCGTTGGCATAATTATCTCAAACTGGCAAAACTCCTGAAACTATTGCATATTACATCTGCTGCTACTTTAAGTAACCCCTGAATGGAAAAGATACTATCATCGTGTGATTGCTATTCGCAAAAACAATTCTAACTATTCTATTCAAAGCATAAAATTATGCGTATTACAGTTGGCCTGCCCACATACGTGTTAAGTGCATCGTTTCATGTGCAGTAGGTGGACTAAAATCTACTTTTAAAAACAGGAATGATTGACAATTGTTGCCTTATGACTTTTACCTCCTGGTATATTATTTATTAGCAAAACAAGATGTACTTGTCATAGCGTAAATTAAAGTTGCTATTTAATAGTTGAAAATGTACCTTGATGTGCTATCAGATAATTTTTGATTAAAATGCGCAGTGCATTGCACTTCTATTAGAATCTTGTTATTGAAACACCAATAGACACGACGCAGCAATTCATCTACACCAGTCTACAAAATACTTGACATACCTACCTACTTTTGAAAATGTCTGTTGCAAATGCCCATTCAACAGCTACTACTATTTGCATTTACTCTATTTGGTCCGAACTAGTTAGACTAATCCTACCACATAATGCATTTGCAACGCTTTGTGCTATAAATCTACAAGTGAATTGTGTACACTTGCTCTTGGAGAGTGAAATGCACTCGCATCTTGAAGATTACATATACTAGATAATTAGGTCAACGAAAAGGAAAATACTTGTTTCGTTATTTACTTGCGCTCCTACAACTGGCATAGAAGGTTTAGGTAACGTAATAGAGGAAATATATTGATCACGTAGCAGTCATCCGTATCTAGTCGCCTATCTTGAATGGTCTGCTCGTTTGTATATGACTACGCTTCTAATGCTAAGACACTCTAGGAATATGATGACATCACTAACAACTACTAGACTAGGAACAATCAAGGTAGACTGTTGTGTTGTTTCTTGTGTCTCTACATGTAGGTGACTAACTTGACATATGCCTTTCTTGTTTGAATGATGTTTACTTTTGCGATGCAATAGTATCGAAACTTACTTCAATGGTACTACTAAGTATACATATATTTTATTCTGATTCTGATACTACTTCAAAAAGAACAAATTAGTAAGCAAGCAATATGCAATGGGTAGCATTACTACATTGCAGGTTAAATTCTGAAAGCAGCAATTAGCATAAATGTACCTTAAAGTATTTAGCGATGACAGCATGGCAATAATGATTACATTTTTCCTTATGGTGTGATTTCCACTTTTATCTGGTATTTACTTTAAAACTATTTTTGCACTTCAGTACTACAAATTATGGGTAATTTAGACAAAATAATCCCAACTAATAATAGGGGAATTATGAAATTAAGCTGCACCATAAGCAATGCACACACCCTGATAGCATGCTTACTACTAAAACTGATATTTTGTGGGTGTATATTACACTTCTTAAATAATTAGTAGTGCCTAATGCCTTCAAAAACGATAACATATGTAAAGCCATGAGTCTATCAGCTAAAGGTGCCTCCTTTACTACTTAGCAATTTGTATATTTGAATATTTAATTAGCAGATTTAATGCTGATGGATAGTCGTTGTTATTTCCAGCCAAAGCAGATATTGTATAAATTTAAACCACGCTATGTCCAGCGACACTTACCTTGAGAGCATAATAGGAATACATTAAGGCGTGCACGAACAAATTCATAGTCATAAACCATCTCAGTGGTGGTTCATAAGCCTCATAGGTAAACCAGACGTACAAAAGGACTGTTATGTGGTGGTACCTGGATAATAAAGTACACTAGTTAAGATGATTACAATAAATTCAACAAAACGTTTTTCAAAAGGCAACAAAATTAAAAAGCAAATAAAATGCACACTGCTTTTTAAAAGTGTTATTTATTCTGGTAACTCAATGTCGTTGTCGTTTTATTACTTAGATATTTAATCTTTCGCAGTAAGCATAATGTTTAGTTACTAATAAGTAGTTACAAATCATGAGACGTCCTCTAATCGTATGATTGAATAAAAAGGCTCCAGTCTTGATAAGTACCAAAGCACATAAACTGCATCTTTACATTTAAGTGCTAATTATGATTAAACAAAATTTTTATTCCTCTATTGCCCAACACTATATAAGTTTTACATGTGACTGTAGTCGGGAAATGCAGTAGGCAGTTATATAATCCGTCCGTGAAACAGATTAGCTAGGAACAACGTTTACTACCAAGAAACGAGATATAAAGTATAAAGGCCTATAATTTAAAGGAAACTTTTCAGTAAAATAATCCAGGATTTGAGTAAGCGTGTCTACAAACATATATTATTTAATCCTCTTGCCTACATGCAATCTAGTCCACTCCGTCTTTATTTAACATCTTAAACATGACCTTCATTAATATTCTACAGCCCAATCTCATTTCATGCAGAATGTATTATCCATGGCCTATCTCACCTATCCTTACTTTCTAAACAGTAACTTCCAGTTACAATATTGCTTGAATTATTGTATTTACCTCATGTCTCAACGTTTTGCAGTTTAGTTTATCGAGCTATCATTACAATAGGTAAGCAATGGGAACTAGAATCGTATATAATAATATTTTATAATGTGCACTGTATCCTTTGCGCAGGAATGAATTACTTTACCTAAGTACCTAAGAAAAACATCATGTAGGTGCCTTTACTGGCATTCATAAATAGTTGCACCCTATAGACTAACAAGCATACTAATATTATTTATCTAGGGCTATCATACAAGGTAGAGATACATTTGAAATGTTTTTACATAAAGTCAAACCCTTATGAGAAGTTGTCTAACGCCCGTTTATGACCGACATATACATAATTAACGTACTTTACCTTTACTAATATGGATTTCAAAATTGTTAATATGATTGATGCCTCCATCATGACGATCCGCCATGTATACGTTACTGAAATGCCTAATTCAGGTAATCACATGTAGCATGAGGTAAAGGTAACCCATCGTATATATAGGCAGATCTCAATTTTGCCGGTACCAGAGTAAATCATGCTGATAAGTATGACGAAAACAATTGCTGCCTATGGTTAGATGTTTGAGATGCCACATACAAATATTTGTGTAGGTACCCATCCAATTTCCTTCCTTAACATTCTACCCAAACTTGTTTTTGCAACCTTCGTTTCCGAAGAGTTGAATAATTAGCATTACACCTTCATATTCAACTGAAAAGACAGCTACATTTGTGCATATAAAAACTGTACTAAGCATCAGTAAGAGAGTGCGACACATGAAGGCTTATTTCGAATGCAGTACTTGTGACTAAAATCAAATTTCTATACGATTGACCAAAATAATTAGATGATAATAATTCTTATTTCGTCACACACACATTCATTTACCTGACGATAAACCTATTTGAAAATTGATTTAAGAAATAATTCTCACCAGTGTAAAAAGATTAAGGGCTGTTTTCTCAAAACGATGAAAGCTGTGTCTCCCAACTCAACCAATTTGGACAAGGCCATCAAAAATCCCCAGAAGGCTGTTGCCACATTGTGTTCATCTCTGTAACATAATGACACGCACATAAGACATTTAAGCACAACTATATTAATAGTATTAATTATGCTTACTTAACTGGTATACTAGATAAGATTATAATAGGATAGAAGAGGTGCAGGCGACATATGCTTATAAAAGTATAATTATAATTATACTTATTTTAACCTTCCAAACTAACATTTTAAGCTCATATTTTAATTAATGCACCTATGTCACTACCAATCACATTACTTGATGACTTTTTATGATAGTAACGTTGTACTAAAAGCCCAATGAAAAAATTCAAATCTTGATGTGCAGAATTGTTATACCAATTCAATGTAAATGAAACTAATTCAGTTTGCAGTTTTCTATGTGCAAATGCATACAAGTACCAATGCAAATTACCCCCGTTGCGTAAACTGAATAACTCAATTACTAGATGAAGCGTTATGTTATCAGCATGCAGAAGAAGAAGTTACAAATTGGAAAATAGGAATTAGACCGCAAATCATCGCGATAATTTGTATGTATAGCCAATATTATACATCTGTATCAGTACATTCCTTATCTATAATTTATGCAAAATGGGTACCTAATCTACTGGTTTAATATGAGTTGTTCAGTAGTGCAGCTGACGGCCAAAAAGGCCAAGAACTTCCTGTTTCTGTTGGTCATTAGGTTAGTGCATATGATGAAACAGGAATTGCAATTTTATTGATGAGATAACTATAATTTCAGCAATAGTAATAAAATAAATACAGTCCAATAGGGGCAAACGTGGTTATGTACTTGTTAAGCTAATTATGCTAATTCACTGGCACGTACGCACGGCTTACCCATTAACTGAAATTGCAATAACAATTTATTCTGTATTTGAAAAGCACGAACAATACAATTAGACACTTGTGCCATCGGGTAAAGGACAGTCCCTGAAACATCCTGTTTGATATTTACAACTCTATGCAACAAGTTGATATTGAACTAAAGATATAACCCTGCACTTTGTTTTTGTTTACAGATATTCAGCAGGCAAATAAATATTGTACTCTATTAGCATGAGATTTACTTTCCTTTACCTACTTATGTTCAAGTTCCTTTACATTTAAGACTAACATATAGAAAGAGCCCAAGGAGGTTATAGAATAAAAACCACCATAGTAGTTAACGATGACACTGCTGATTGATACTCAACTTAAGACAATTAATAGCTACTTGCCACCTGCTCCACCCATTACTTGTCAAATATTTAAATATGCAAACCCATATTAATATGTACTACTTCAAAAAACAAACATACCTGACGCAGATTGATCTATAGAATCCATGTGGCATACTAAGAACATGAAAGAGTTCAGGAGCTGTTCTCATAAATCCAGCAATGGAGAAAATAGCCAGCATGATGTTCCAGCATGTAAGAAGTCCTCGTAGTTGAAAGGCAGGTCGATTTTTCATATATTTTTGCACACTGAAAATGGTAAGGATGTAGATCATCGACGCGTATATGCTGACGTTCCAATTTCTTCCCATCCAAAGCCGCCAACTGGTTAATTGGAAATGTTCCCAAGAGTAAACTGTCATGTACTGGGGGTCGCTAATTGTCTGAACTTCCATGAAGAATTCGCTGAAGAGTTTCGGATGATGACTGCCATAGTCGGCGAGTACAATGCTGCTGTTTGCGTAGGTGGTATTCATGATGCTCTTTGTTCTATGGTTTTCTGATCACTTGACTAAACTTATTGAGATTTTCACTGCTCAATCAGTTTTCAGTGATATGGCGCTAAACGTTGAATCTTTTGGCTGATTTTCTTGGGTGGAGTGGAAGTGACGATTTTCTTTTCGTGTTCGAGTAACTATTCGCTGGATGAAGGCGGAGGCGGAAGTATCCAGAGATCTGTAAGTTAAAAATGCTAGTGTCAAATTATAATTGTCCAATTATTATTTAATTATTTAAACCTAAGATTGGTATCAGTATATTATTTTTTAAATGCAGCGTAGTAGTAAGATTGTGTATGTACTGTGTGTGACCGATTGATATGCAGATGAGTCCACCGGGCGAAGCCGCAGAGGAATAAGAGCGGAGCAACTTTCAATTTGCAACTGGCTCGGATCGAGAGCAAAGAGACAATGATCATTGAAGGAACACAACGAATGAATTGGAAAACAGAGATGAATATGAAGCAAGCCCGACAAGAAGAGGGTTGGGATTCCTCAGGTATGTAAATGTAAAATTATAATTAGGTATCTCGGTATGTGACGTAAGACTGGAGTGGAAAATGCTTAAGATTATGTGGTACTAGGGGTTGCCTAGAACTCAATGTGAATATCATGCTAATATATCATCAACACAGTCAAAGGCACAGGGCATAACACTCCAAAAGATCAGACAGATTATATTATACGTATCTGTGCATTGTATAAGTTTTAATATTAAATAAATGGTAGAATTTAATGTATCCAGTCAAGACCAATCGTGAACAGCATGGTATTGAATATGTCTAGTCTTGAATGGCTACCTGTGCTCAGATAATTTAAAATACCTAGCTATGTTCTTTTTACGTTTTCTGGTACTATTATGGTAGTCAATGGCAGGTATAAGTAAGTAGGAACCATGTGTAAGTAAGTCAATACATCGGCATCGCGTAGTAATGCATACCTAGGTGTTTGCGTCGAATACAATGGGATGCTTTATGCCAATTTCCAAGGTGCTCAAGCCAAGATCAAGAGAGATGTGAAAAAGAGTGGCAGAGAAGTCAAAGCTCAGCCTAAACGAGCGACCCCCGATTTGGAATTCAATTCACTCAATCTACTATGTGCTTTACCAAACCAGATTTGTTTTGACTTCAGTCAGTTCTGTGCAAGTGCACGCACTACACATTTGAAGACTCACTTCACTTGCCTTTTCGATGTCATAGAGCAAACATCTTTATTTTTCTGTCCCTGGCCTGACTTGTCTTTGCTTGGCCTTTGTATTGTGCGATCTCATTTGATTTGTCCTGTCCACCACATTAATGATTCATGATGATCAACACTTTATTTATGCTGTTTATCTGCATATTAGTGGTATTTCACTGCCATAGATAATGGCATTATTATTCAGGAAACTAGATGATCTTTACCTACTACCTTTTCCTTTCTCCCCATTCAATTTCGATGTTACATTTTGAAACAAAATGCATAATTGCATATCGACACCTATTTTGCATGGATGTAATGAATAATTAAGATAATGTTCAGTTCTGTCATCACAATCAAGTAGTCAGGAGCTAGAAAAACTGTTTCACTTCTGTGATAGGTTAGAAAATTTTGTCAAAGAGAACCTAGTTTCCTTTCTTAGGGTTTTGCGTTTCAATCACAGTAGTCAGTTATAGTTATGAGTTATATGATAAAATTATAAGCTGTCTCAAGTCTCAACTCATACTGTCAAACTTGTATGCAGATGTTATATAGAAGTGCAGCATGTGTGCCTTTATTATCTTTTACATTCGGAAGATTATTTGAGTTTAAACGTAATTTCAATTATTTTTTGGCCATAGTTATACACGAGCTAAAAGGGTACATGGTACATGCTCTTGTGAAATGCATTAATTTGCCTGTGAATTTAAGTTGAGGATTTAAAAACAAAACTGCTTTTTGGAGACGGAGAGTGATTTCGACCAAGTCACCTAGGCTCGCTTCATGCTTCACAATTCCTTCTTCGCTTAACTACAAATACGAGGAATACCTGTCTCACTCAAGTAAGTAGGTGCAAGTTGAAGGTTAAGCTAAACAAAGTTTTTCATTTTATTGCCAACTATAAAGACGATTTTGTAATCTCATTGTTGGAGAATGTTATTGTTATTTATTTATCTTAATAAATGGGTAGAGAAGGTACATACGGCAAAAGGGCATGTATGTCTATGCTTAATAATACCATAATGAATTGATGTCAAGCATTTGGGATAAAAAAGATTAAAATAGAGTTTCGTAATGCTGACCCTACTCTACTGACTGTTGAGATGGTTAAACCATGTATTGTCCATTAGACTGCCCATAATCCATACCTCATTCATATAACATAAGTACTACACACACGACATAAACTTACGTACTTGCCATTTTACATTAAATAAATACATTTGCAGAGTTAATAATCTCATTCACAGCAAAGCTTATGAAATCAGACATCATAACATCAGTTGTATAAAAATGTTATACTTAAATGAAAATTAGTGATTAATTAAATTAATATGGTGTTTATGAATCCTTACATTGTTACATTTTATCTGCTACTAAATGAAAATGAATACAACCTGACATTCAAATCAAATCAAAGCTTTATTGTCAAGTTGCATCAGAAATATCAAAACATGATACAAAGTTCTCCTGCCTCAGACACAAACATTTCAACAAATGTATAGGCATTTTGAGTTTTATTTGCAGTAAATATTTTTTTATGCACTAAGCAGTAAATTTCAAGTACGTGTACTTCGTACGTACTTGTACTGTAATTCCGCAATTTGAAAAAATCATTCATAAATAATTTCATAGGTAGGACTAGTTGCTAAATAAAGCTTTTGTGATTATTTCGTTAGAATTCTTTTGGAGCAGTTATTGAAGATTTTTGTCTAAATTACGGGTTTCAATAAATTGTAGGTACTGCTGAATATACTTTTGCATTCCTGTATTTAAATATGAATACAAAGGAATCAAAGTACTTTTTAGCACAGTACAAATAGCAAGAGTCGGCATGTGTTGTTCGGAATTTGCAAACAAAAGTAAGAGCAATTTTAATTTAATTATAATGAGTCAGAGAGTAAAAGTGTGTTACTTACAAATTTACAGTAGCATTCTAGGTTATGGAATCATAATCCATTTTTACTTATATTTTAATACCTTTATGTTTTTCACGCGTTGCCAAACACAGGTTTTGAGGTGACCATTTTCACGCATGTTATGTTTGTTCAAAAATTACTGTATCTTTATACTTTACTTACCTAGCTTACTAATGCAAATGATAAGCATGGTATTGTACCTAATAATGAATGTACGAATGCAAATCTCAAATCATCATCAAATCTCGCATGTAAATTATTGCCAAATATTTAAGTCATTATGACACCTTCGTTACGCCGGTTTAAACATCAACAACAATAACAAGTGAACTTTTATGCTATAAAGCCAATTAATGCTCAGAGGATTACAATATTTCCCATATATCGTGTATTCTCTTTTAAATGTTAACGTACACAACTCATAATAAGCGCACTTAATTTGCATTTGTGTTCCTAATAAGTTTGTCACATATAGTTCATACGTTTTTTATTGCTTGACATAGAAATAAATCGCGTGATTCACACGTTAGTCCAACTTGCACCCCATGAACATGTACTACTATCACATTCATTTGATTTTAAAAAGAATTTGGATTGTGTAAATAGCTGACCTTATATTTTATTCGATTAATATGTTAAACCTATGAACACGAAGAGATGTAAAGTTTATTATCATTACACTTACGTCTTAAGCTAATGAGATTCATAATCTGTGTCTTTATTGATATGTCTCAGGGTTATGTGTCTCTGTCTCTCTTATCTTATCTGCATCTCCAATAAATTAACACCTAGATTCGTATAACTGTAAGTTTACTTCATACTTTATTAGCAATGTCACTAAATTCACTATCTGCAGACATTGATAGATAATGGCCTGTTAATATTTTGTTCCATATACCGGTTTGAACTTAATATATTGAGTATTTTGTCATATTCTATTTAGTATGTTATTTTTAGAACATTTATTTATTAAATACTCCTGATATGTCATAAGGTTAATGTGTCCTTAAGGTATACAAGCCTTAGAACGTTTTAAGAATAAATTAAACCAATGTCTGTATGCAGATTTTTTACTCTTGCTTTATTTTATGAGCTGCAGATGGTATATTATGTAATCTGCTAAAGGTACTATCTGTATCTTATTTTAATATCGATCAAAGCAATCGTGAGTACTAACGATGCACACATATATATGTACTAACACAGGTACAACTAGCAATAGTATACTTTCCTTTTAGAAGAGGACATGCTATCCCCAAAAGCTTGTCTTGTTCCTAGGAATGACCAATAGAATTTATGCATAGTTTGTACATAGCAGCAATCTTCAGTTTACGTACTTTAGCAGAGTATTGAGACTATCACAAATCTGTAATGTACTTGACTAAGTAGAAAGAAAGTGAATGCCTATATCAGAAGACAAATTATGGCTGCAATATAATGACACAAACTGCCCCTAAATGTGTGCCGAGTTCCTACCTTTAGATGTTAGACAATCTAGAAATAAATACATTCCTATTTCATAAGGCAATCTGCCAGTACCAGAATAATAAGTTATGCACTCAATGTAAATAATACTAAAGGACAATAAAGACGAGACAGACTAAATTGGCAACGAAATGAATAAATACAAGTTTGCACACTCAAATTACCAGATCCCTATTTAGATATTGTTTGTACTGTTTTATGAGATTGATAATAATGTGTGAATCCATATGTTAGCTCACAAAAGTGACCAAAAGTGATAACTTATACGTTAAAATAAAGTGTGCGTAGTAACGTACTTACCGTAAATAACTTTGTGATAAGACGAGAAGATGAAGTAAGATTTTCTTGAGAAATGTTTGTGGGCACTTTTATTTTCAAATGGCTTAGTTGAAACAGTAAATTGAGACTGTAACTGATAGAGATGTCTACTCACTAATGTACATTTTGAAAATAAGACTAATGAAACTGACTTGGTGTCATGTAAAAATTGGAGTAGATCTAATCACATTTATCACGGCCAATAAAAACCATTATTGTTTGTATCCATCAGATTGATGAAAATTAAGTAACACAGATTAGATCTATCCTTATTGCAGTTGAATACAGATGGGTAACTCTATAATGAGAGTAAAAGTCAATCAATTCCTTAATATTCCTCTGACCACAGCAACCGAGATCCTCAATAACTTTTTACTGAATGTCAAGCCGCAGATTAGAGGAAGGATCTTATATATAGCTTTGGCATTAGCTTTACCTTTGTGTGCTGATAGTTTTTTAAAGGTTGACTTTGAATGTAGTTTACATGCTTAATATTATTCAACGAGATTCCTAGCTCGTAATTGTATTAGACATTTAACATGTTAAGTCAAAGCATTAGAGTTTCATGAGGCTATGTTATAGGACCAAGTACATATGCGTGATGTAATTATTAGGTTTACTGAGTACTGATACTGCTAGCAATAAGGCGTAAGCGTATTCTACTTAGACGAGGCATGCACAAAACGACAGGTAGGTAATTGGTGATATATATTATACTTAGCAAGGATTATACATTAAAATGTTATTTAAGGGATTCCCTGTATAACTTTAGCAGACTTTTATAATTTTTTCGATATAGAACAGCATATTCTTTTATCTCAGAATCAAAACTTGACTCTATATAGTATTCTCTGTGTCATATCTCCGTGTTGGATTATTCAATCTGGTCTGCACACTGCACGGACATAAGTAAGCACAAGCATACGATATTATTCACTTGAGACAATCAACACAGTTAAAAGTAAGGTAACATGTAACCTGACGTGATCTTATGAATTCACATGCTTGAATCGCACTTATGTATTCCATTACTTGGTTAACTTACGATTTGTGCTGTACGTTTCGTTAGCTAGTCATCTTTTAAATCTACATCTATTTCATTTAGCTCTCCGCAAAATGTGCAGAGCGATACAGTCTAAGTAAAAGTAGTTAATCTTGGAATCTTTTTTGACGGACACTGCTAAATGAAAAGATTGTACTTTGGCCTGGGAAGCTGACATCCCATATCAATTGCGCATCACATCGCACCTATTTTCATACGTATACTTGTATACCACAGGTTAATTTGTAAATTATTGTATTGCTCATAGTTCACACACAATACGTAATGTACTTATGAATGGGCAGTGTAAATTGAATTGTTTGCATTATCGCCAGCTATAGTATGGTATGACCAATATGACGCAACAGCTACCTTCCTACTGCTAATTTAGTACATTGGCAGCCCGTTTCTTAGAAAATCATCTTTACACTCTACTACTTGCATCTTCGTAATTTGTTATAATTAGTCAGATGAAATGACTAATAATGACCAAACGTTTGTCTCTGTGCTCTCCCGAAAGTATATTTTAAAGTATTAGTAATGAGCAAATAGAGAAATAAAGGTTTAAGCCCCGATGCAACGACCCTGTCAAAATCATGCAGGCATATACTAACTGCATGATTTTGTAGAAACAACCAGACAAATCTATTTTTGACTCAGGTATAGTCTGTAGTGGCAAATATGCTAGTATGCTAAATATAGGCGTGCACCCATCGTGAAATGGTGTAAATGAAGTAGGATGAAGTGGGTTTAGCTTAGTCTTGTTAAAACCAGAAAAATTCCAAGAAGTTCTAGAATTCCATAAAAGGATTTGTTGGGATTTACTCCTTTTTTTCTTTTTAGGGGGAACTCCCTACTGTATAGGCTAGGAAAAGCCAAGTTGATCTTCCAGTCTGAAAAAAGCAGCTGCGGTTGAGCTGAATTCCTGTTTGTGTTTATGCTATACTTTATATTATCAGGTTGTGCATGCATTTTTTTTAATGAATATAAATATACTATATCCTGAATCCTGATACGCAACTTATGCAAGTATCTCAAAGAGATCTGACTTACATGCTTACAAAGTCTGAGTATGGTAGTAGGCAAAGGTTGTTTAGACATTTATTGTACTGCATAGTGTGAACTGATAGATTATTAATTTGATTTCCCTGTTCTGTTCGTCTGATTGTTTCTAGCTACGCATTCTTCTACTAAGAAACGCTTACATACGTACGCACATATCCGAATATTTTAAAAATTTATGTTACGTACTGTAAAGCAGGCTGATAGATTACTGTGTACATGTCCCTCTGATTTTTCTAGCTAAGCATTCCTATATTAAGGAAATGTTTGGGTTTAGGAAATCCCTTAGGAGTTAAAACAGTATTTGCATATATTTAAACCAGTTATGGTACATATTCCGCATTAAATTTTTTTATTGTAAAGCGGTCTGATAGAGTACTGTGTATGTCCCTCTTATATTTTCTAGCTAAGCAAAGCATTCCTCTACTTTACTTTGAAAAAGCTTTAATCTTTGGGTCCCGTCACAAAGTTATATTTACATTAAATCGGTATAAGGTAATCCCAAATGTGGTGACGTTCATATATTGGGAAACAAGGTGGTTATGATAGATTACTGTGTGCATCCGCCCAATTCTGACATGTGGCTAAATATTTTCTTGCAACAAAAAAGACTTTCGTTTATGGACGTAAAATATTTGCATACAAATTGCAATAAGTAATTCATCATTTGCATTAAAGAACGTTCTGGTACACCATTTCGATTGTTTACCGAGTGTTTTTTGCTCTGATTTTTACAGAAGGGAAGAACCTAGATCTGTTTGTTAATACATTTTTATCTGGTACGGTATAGAGAATTCAGAATGCACATCAAAACATTTTCATTTTTCATCTAGATGTTCTGGAACGGAAACTCCATCGTAATACTTATGGCGATGGGCAACTATCCCATAGTAGTCTAGAGATTTTTAATACGAAATCCAATCTTTGCTTTGCAAAAACTAGCATCGGTACCTACATAATTGCATTATTCATTTTTCCCATTTACATAATCACATCTTTGATACTACTGTTCTATTTATTCTTCTACGTTTAGAAAAATCTATTGCCGCCTCCAGTAAAAAGTGGTTTACCTTTTTCTCATCTTGCGCTCTATCAGTCATCCAATGCCTAATTTTTCATTTATCTGTTAATATATATTATCAACACAATCTGTACTGTAGTGCAGATTTCCAGAAGATTCTAAAACTTAAAAGGAATTGGAAACTTTTTGCCTGTGTTTGACTTGATGATTTCTTAATGATAGCTGTTCAAAGTCAATATTGAATCTTCTTGTGGTCCAAATAAGTATGATTAAATAGGTGTAATTGCAAATAATAAAAGCAGATTTAGGATTTGACTTTAACTGTGAGCAATGGACAAAGAACAAAACGTTTCCTTTTTACTCTCATCTGAAGTCAAGGTTGATTCAGATTCATCTTGTTCTTTACTTTGCTCGTTTACATGCAATCCCATGGAAAACTTTGATGTACATAATATGATAGAGTATACGGAATGAGTACCTGGTGGCGATTATGATATTATGAATAACAATACCATTGTCAAGATAAATTAAGTCAAAGTAAAAATGACAGTCTAGGACTTATTAAACGAATGCGTCAACCATAAACTGGTGCTTATTTACCTGAAATACATTTTAACTTAGCTCTGGGGTGGAAGAACAGCAAAGCCCACAGATACTTACAATCTACGCAGTTGAATCAACTTTGGCAGTAAATGCATACGTTTCGTGCTAAGTAGTTGCTGATGCTAGGCTTTAAGTGACCGAGGTGAGTCTGAGTCTGAGAGCGTGTCTCGCGAGACTTTGGCAATCCAATGCAATGTTTTTGCTCGGTTACAACAATTAGATCTTATAATTTACGTGAGGTCCCTTAAAAATTAAACCCACTGTGTCTAATGACAACTGACCTTTCTATGTTAAACTAAGCTCGGCTTCAATGTCAACGAGTGTTAGTGTCACTGTCATTCTTAATTTGTCAGTTACAATACTCTTGAGTCAATTTCAACTTTTAATATTCATTAACATGTGTGCCAGTGATTCAAGGATATTGTCTGTATACCTAGGCATCTGAATTTATGTGGAAAAACATTTCGTTATCGTACAGAGATATCCGTTACTCCTTAAGCTTGAAAGGCTACATACAATTTTGCAAATAATTTATCATAAACTATACAAAGCTGAATTCCTTTACAGATAAGGAAAACCATGAAAAAATTAGTAAAGCTAATCTAGAGAAAATATTTACTTGAAATTGAGTAATCTGACGGATTCTACAAAACCAGAAGTAAATTAGAGCTCATGGTGCATGTATTTCGCAGTTTTGGTTATGCGGTAATTTTATACGTGAGATAGAAAAGTGTGTGTGCGTCTCATTACTATTCTGTGTCATCAATTAGTAATAAATAAGAAGGGTAGCCCGCAAAACGAACTCTATGAACAATATAAAGGCTCATGTCATATTGGTCGCATGCAAGGCAGTGGTATAATGATTGATAATCGAAATATGATACGACATCTGATCTTTCATACAATTTACTGTTTCCTTCATTTTTGTTCAATCCTTTCTACTGCTTCAACATAGCCGCAACCACCAGTTAAGTAATGAAGTTTTGATAATGGTGATTGTGCAACCTTGCCTTCGAATCCATCTACTTATGTATAATTTAATCAATATTTAGCATATCACATCTTGTTATTTAGAGTACCTACAGTAAAATTTTACGGACGAACGTACGTACAGACTTTCGTTACATGGCATGCATACAAATTTAAGAGAATTTGGTACAGGACAGGGAAATGGTCTAAATAGTAATTGCATTTTCTGAAGTACAAACATGTACATATGTGTTTTAAGTTCATGTGTTTGAAATTCTTCTTAATTAATTACTTATCCGTGCTAAGTCCTAAGTCATCGGTTCATCGGTAGCACATGGCAATTTTTTACAGTACAGAGTACACGCAATAGAGACACCTACAATATATTTTATACTCAAGTATAGAAATGTATTCTGGCAAGGCAGTTTTCTAGTTTATAGTGATATATAATGATAGGATATATATAGTGAAGCCTTATGTACCTTTCCATACTTACATAACCATTTCAGTAGTGAACCAAGAAAATTATAATATTTTGATAGACTGCACAGAGAGAATTAATGTGCTTACCTCCCATTACATGTAATTTTGCCACTGATATGTATGAATGAGCGGAAACGTTCTCTAAGGCTCTATATGTCTCATTACACTTTAACACTGTAATAAGGAGTGAGTTATACTGTCTATTGAATTTGGAAGATCATGTGTAATGATAAGAGAGAGACGTGTACCGTACTACTAGAAACTAGACAGACTTGTTTGCAGCTGAAAATTATTCGTGTAATATTCATATTAGTTGTGGAAGTTAGTTCACATTTAGCTGGTTGAACGAACGTGATCCGTAATTCGTAATATGTTTTTAATTTTGTAGCATGTCTGTCCATCTCATCGTTTAGATGCATAGGGATGGATACCTGTGTTACTAGTACTACTGACTGATATGAACAAGTCAAAGTACACGGAACAAACGAGATGTCTGTGTGTGTGCACCAGTCCGTAAACTGCAAACCTCTGCAAAGAGCCAATAAATTATTGAAAGTGAACTTGTATTTATAATTACCACCTTATGTCTACTGTCATTGCACAAATGTAATCGTGCCCAGATGTGTAGCGTCAAATGTTTTGGCGTTTGATATTAGCAGTAGTAAGTAGTTTGTTGTTACAATTGAATCGACAATGCCAAGATAGTCACAAAAAATACTTATGCAACTGTCAAAACCATTTTTAAGTCATCACCTACATACCAAGTACAGAAGTACATAAGATGCATTATCATGATTCGGCATGTTGATCATGTACCGTATGTTGCATTGGTATATCGTTCTGTTTTTGTATGATTTGAAGTTTACGCTTTTGATTTCTGATTGTGAGAGGTTATTTAGAATCAACAACCCAAAAATTTATATACAATGGTACAGGAAATTAAAGAAAACTAGTTTTTTAACAAGATTTTGACCCCTTTACTAGAAGTTAACGTAAGGGCGGTGCAAAAGCATCTAAGAGATACGATATAATATTATGTGTACCACTGTACATTCACTATATTTATTACTATTAGACTGGGTGAAAATATAGCTAGCAATAAACTCGATTGAGTGCTAAAAACGTTACGCAATGGAAATGTAAAGAAAACATGTTTAGTTCATTCTTTAGACTATGCATTTAAGTTGTTATCGATATCATCAAGATGATTTTCTTGGGTCAGTCGCAAAGTTCCATGGATTGCAGTGCAATTATACTTAACTGTTGCGAAATTCTTATTTTAGCATTCTTTATGATGTGAAGTTTAAATTAAAATACACCTTCTTTGGGTAGATACCTAATTTAAATCATCTCTTCAAGGAAAACAATTTAAATTTCGTGTTTTGTACTTACCTAATTATATTCATTGGTTAATTAACTGATCATCATGCACGAGTGTAATAACAGAGGTGGCCAAGAAAACATCACTTGGACAATTTTAATAAATTGCGTCTTTGTATGAAGAATGTTTACTTGATTTCGTGTTTTGTTTTTACTGCAATATACTATTTCTTACAAAACTGTTGATATCTTTTTTACTACTTACATTTTTTACTTTCAGTTTTACATGGGGTTTCTGTTTTGCGACAAGTTTCTACTTTTTCGTGGATGTACATGCAATGCAGCTGAGAATTGGCTATTGGAAATAAATTCATATACCTACGCGCGCCTACGACGCTTACTTCATAGACAGATCACTTTAGATAGATTTATTTTACTTTTTATGCGTATGAAAAACATGTGCTCATGCACTTGTCTCTAAAATGGCTTGCTTGCCGCCAGAACGACGTAGTTTTAGGAATTGAGCATTCCGACAACAACTTTTATTTTTTGTTCCAAAACAAAGATGTCTTGTCAAAATTGTACGAATGAAAACATGCACTTTATTTACGGCTGTTAAGTCTGTAATAATGAAGGTCAGCAGAACGTTTATGGACATTATATTGCACACCCACGGATATGTCTAAGAACTCTTCTAAATACAGTGGTACAAATACCTCCTCTTCACCAATGCGAAAGACAGATTTAGGCAGCATGAAAATAATAGCTACCAGTCCATTGATGTACTACACGCGTAGCATCTTAGTATTTTGGCAGAAAACCAGAGCTGATGGCTTCGTATTTGCGTATGAAAAATATGAATTACCCCTTTTATACAACAGACTATTATGTAGCCACCTAATAGTATTTTAGCCGCAATATCGGTCTACTGCTGGAAAAGTGGTTCGGAGCTTCTGAGTTCTGACTAAAATGTCTGCTCCGAAGTTATAAACAATAATTTATGATTTTTTGTGCCTACCTAAAATATCTCCTGGCGTGAGATCAACTTCTTAAAAAGCTTGCATTTGACAACAACAATAGCCATGCAAGTGTCCTTAAAAAATTTGTTGTTATTCATGAAGAAGCTGGTTTTTTATATCAGAAAGGATAAAAACAAAGTTGCTTTTGAGGATATGGAGATGTGAAGGAAATTTGCTCTTTTCTCGTCAATCAGAATGAAGTAAATGAAATCGGAGGTGTGTACAGGAGTGAGTGTACTGCATGTTATTCTTGTTATTCAAGATACTATAATAAATGCCCTTATAAAAACTGACCTTTGGTAACCAATAAAAACAATTTTTACAGACGTGCTAAAAGGTTATAATCAAGCACCAAGCGTAAATATATGAGTAAATACACGTACAGGAACTTCATAAATGTAACGTATTTTGTCGAAAAACATGAGTGTTAGTAGCAAGTTCTAATTTGAACATGCTCTGTATTGTCTGTATTGCTATTTTTAGTATACCTGTATTGTAATACAGATAAAATTCCATCGATGATGCAATTACAATTATTTGTGTTCACATGTAATGAAGTTACGTTAATTTTATCTACAGCTAGCTACATTCTGCCTATAATCGTTATAATTTACAATCTTATGTTATTATAAGTTATAACACACAGGGATGCATTTGTGACAAAATCTTATGTTGTCTTATGTATTATCTGTAACTGAGCAAAATCACTATGAAAATACAAAGTTGGCTTTGAATTGAATGTACCTGCCTAATACTCGTGTACCTATGCCTAATAAAATGATCATGATGACTTGGTATCGTGCTAAGCGAAATATCCTCACCATCCACTCGTAGGATGTCTCATCTTTATTTTTTAAGTAATTTAATACACATTTCTATCTTCATTTATCGTCTGTGAATTTATTCGTTGTTCCAAACCAGCGGAATGCATTAATAGTACGAGGACAATTTCTTAGGCATTGATATGAATAAACCGTTTCTGAATTAACATAGCCAAGACATTGCATGTTGCATTGCATGTATATAGTATTGTATTTATCGCACAGGAAATCTGATAGAATGTACACTCAAAATAAAATTCTTAGAATACCTGTCCACTTTTGTAAAAAGGGTGTTTGAATTTATTTGAATAACTTGATCACGTTAATTTTGAGTGAATAATTGCCCATACTGAGTGAAATAAAATAAAATTTAATAGGACCTACACAATTTTTGTTAAAAACAGACGATAATTACTCAAATAGCTACTTTTATGTAAGCCTTGAGGCACTTCAGCAATGACTTTACAGATATTCAAGAATTTAACAATTAGTCGTTTTGCAAATTAATGGCAACTGTGATGAAAGTACATTTTGTGTGTCATTACTAACTACTCGTATTTCGAATTCTAGGAACTACTTACACATTTTGGTCTAGGTACTACACACTTGAGGGAATGCAGGTGTAGGAAAGGAAAAGCTCGTTCGCGTGCAATTTCTGTTTGTATTTCAGTTGTATGATTGGATGTGCTTGTCATAAAACAAATGATACGCACACTAACTACAATGAAAACGAATGATGGGTGGTGGCTAATGGTAGCTTTACATATAGTTCAAGATTCAAGTTAAGTTGTTGTAGGAAAGGCACGTGTGTCAGTGGCTAATGCGAAAGAAACGCTAAGGTCATCCAATGTAAATAAATGACTCGTTTTCACTATCCTGTGGTGTGTTGACAAGTTAGAACTTATCATGGAATCTTTATCTTACACAACTTATACATACTTTGTACCTATTACTGCTGTACTGCTGATAATAGTATATGCTTTCCGTTGCACATGTTTGTTGCAAGAATGCAAATACAATCTGGTATCATGTATAGAGAGCAATCAATTTTTCTGCTCACCATAATCCATTACATTCTGATTTTTAATATGTTTACAAGTTGCTCCTAACTATTTAAAGTACCTCATTCCAATCGAAGATTCATATCCTTTTTTTGAAATTATTGGCCTATTTATTTCCAAAGAACATATATTTTAGTAATTATTTAGCAAATAATGCTGCCCTTCACATTATTTGCTTCAGGAAAATCATCGTCCAGAAAATTCTTAGGAATGAGTAGTTACTCACGACTGATGTAGCCCAATCCTAAAGAAAAAACAAATTGCCACTTATGAAAGAATAGCAAATAGTTAATTTATGTTATTGGCATT
>JABASH010001402.1:0-26711 GCA_019776445.1 Tomocerus maximus | reverse complement strand
CTAACCTAATTTTAAATAATCAAACCCACTTTTTTAGGTTAGACGCGGTACAAAAAATGTTGCCGTCAGGACTCTAACTTTTGCGGCCCGGTTATCTGTAGTCCAACCGTCACAGTCAGTATAGTCACATGAAAAAACCCGAAAGGAAAATTGATGGTTGTTCTGCATTAAGGTAAAAGTGATCTCCTAAATGATAATACTATGTTCTAGTTTTAGGCATCAGTATCAGCTTTCTTTGCTGAACTCCACTAAATGAAGTGGTCAGATAGGGCAAATTCGTCTTCAAAAAAAGGAAAGGAATGAAATCAATACCTTAAATTGCACCATATAATAATAATTAATTTATGACATAGACAAAGCCCTAGACAGATGGTTATTGCTAACTTAAAATGGCATTTACTTCTGTGGAAGTAGGGTCTACTAGGGTATTGTGACAAATTTTTCTCTTCAAAATCAACTAATAATTTAATTTTTTGTATGGGTTGCCAGCTATCTGCTTGGAAACTGATCCAGAAGAGGGTTTGAGTTGGAAGTCAAGATGGGAAACTGCGTATGGAGGGTAGAACCAACAGAAACTGACAATGAGAGCTACGCTGGTGAGCATATATTGTTATTTAATTTTAAGTTACACATGCAGGATAATTTTGCGATTAGAACGTTTTAACTTATTATTTGTTTTTGCAGCAAGAAATATGCCATTGAAACGAGAAGTTGTACGCTGGAAATCAGAAGTTCCGATTACACTTGGTCAATTATTTGGAAAAAGAGATGAGTTTTTTGCAACTGCACCTGCTTTTGGGGGTCGCCAAGAAATTTGGGACGCCCTTAATTGTGCTGCAGCTGCTGTGGCATCTCAGGATTATGTACTGGCGCAGACGGTCCTGGATTGCACCGGAATTTACACACCAACTGGTATTGTTTAAATTACTAAAACTATATATTTAATTAAGTTAAGATTCAAAATAATACTCAAATGATGGATTAATTCGACTGTAGAGATGCAAGTATTTAGTGCAATAAATTTAATTGTAGAAATAAAACTTAGTTTATCAGTAAAATTGTACCTATGCATAATTTGAAGAGTATTATTGGTATAACTAATCTTGAATTTTTTCTCAATTTTTCAGGTTCTTTGACAGATGCTTATGACGAATTAGGGAATCATTACCAAGTTCCAATATATTGCTTATCGCGTCCAATTAATTTGCATTCAGATGAAGATTTAGAAAAGGTCGCAGACTATGCGGAGTCAATTAGTCCCGGTATGTACCACTTTAATACATTAATTTGTATTCACAAGTAATATCTATCTTGTATTACTATTAAATATATTAAATAATTACGAATAATTAATGCAAGAACACATGAATTTCGTAAACACAAATGCAAAATAGCTGTAAATAATGTGCCCTTTTTGTAATGAAATAATTTTTTGTGTAGATGATATTATTCTTCATTCGAATGACGCAGAAGACTTAAAAGTCCATGAACTTAAGGTGCGTATTTCGACCACCGGTGAAGACAAGGAGATTAAAATGCAAGGATTTGAAACAATTGGTATGGGCAAGAAGAAATTAGCATTAGATTTCCCTGGTCGTCAGCGTTGGTATTTCTGCGGTAAGTTATTAGAGGACAAGGCCAAAACCAGGGATTTGGAAGTACCTAAAGACTATATCATTCAAGTCTTCATTAGTCCCATCGAAGATAACTAATTACTAAAATACTCAATCAAAAACACAAATAAATTATTACACCTCTAAGTAAATACCAAAAGTTACGCATCACATTAATGAAAAAAGTCATTATAAATGTCGATAAATAATATATTTAATTGTTGTTGAATACAAAATGAATAATCGTTAACCTAGTGTAACATAAAACTAATTTAATAATATAAAAACTACTGATATCTATACTTAAGTGTGCTGTTCATCAAGTTTACAATTTAGTGTTGGTTTAAATGGTTTAAGACAAGTCAGCCGTTGTTTTACAATAATGTTCCTATTTTCATGTGTTAATTTACCTATGGTATTTTGTACTAATGTAGAATTTGCATTTGCATTACTTATCTTTACATTTGCAATAAAAAGTTGCCCTCTTTTTATATATAAATAATGTTACTATATTTGTAAATGTAACCTATATTTTTTTAATGGACCTTAGCTCCAGTGTTATAAAGAAACAGTATTTCATTTGTCTTTCCACAACACACACATGTTGCCAACTTATACAAAACTACATTATTATAAAATTAGTCTAGTCAGTACACAAAATACCTATGACATCCTTTTTGGCAGGGCAGCTATTGCATAGCAAAAGAATTTTATAAACATACGAATTAATCAAACTAATAGTTATGAAATTGAAAAATTGCATAACTTGCAAGTAATCAAATATATTTTGTATGGCTAAATACTAGACAAAGTCCAACTTTTGCAGAGAATTTCAAAACGTATAGCGTTTTTTTCTCGGGATATGATGTCGCTAACATGAAATAGAAATCGGCAAACGGATTAGAATTCTAGATGGGAAATGTTGCAATCAGTCGCTCTGTATAGCTGTTAATTCTCGTTGATTTTAACCGGCTCTTTTATTTGGTTAGACTTTAATTCATTACAGAAACTATAAATAGCTATATAACTCGAAGTAAATAAATAATTAATTCAAATATAAGAATATCGGAGTGCTATTGCTAACTGTGAACACATTATATTAGAAGTAATAGGAAGAAATGACAACAAAATGAACATTTTACATGATGTTGATAATTCATCAGTTGGAACCTTCACATGTATTTTAAAAAATTTATTTTTTATTCGAAATCTATAAAAGTACTTATAATATTATCACTTATTTAATTATGTAAGGCATGAAAGTTGATGTAAAGTTATGTATATAATTTACCTGATACGGATAAAATTCATTGTAAATAGCCATGACCTATTGAGATATAAGAGTTTCTGGAATTTACTTGACTGTTAACTAAAATGTTTGTCAATAATAAAATACATCAAAATATAGGCGAGGTTAATGTAGGCTTGTTAAGTACGGTGCAACTTGGTTTGATAAAATAATGCTGACCAACGTATATAAAATACACACCCAGTAATTTTAGATAAATGGTACAATAAATAGAGTCATTACAGCGTTACTTTACATTACAATACAAAATATGGACATTTTTTTATTCCAATAATTAAGAAAAACCATAAAACATTAAAATATGTCAATCTATGTCTTATACTATGCACTATAGATGACTTAATAAACGTTGTAGCCATAAATTTTATATGTATTGACATATAAACATTTTAATTACTCATCAGTCTCACTTTCAGATAAATCTTCGTATTTTTCAGGATTTGCTTTTCCAACAGGACTGACAGGAACACTAGTGATGGTCCCTGAAATGTTTTTGCTGTCAAGTACTACGCCTGTAATAGGTTCAAGACACATTTGCTCCACAGGGCTACAACTGCTTTCCACATCGTTTTTGAGGACTTCGTCGACCTCCATTGGCACAGGGACAGGGAGTTCAACGGCTGAACTATTAGCTAGCTTGTCGGCTGCCTCCACCATCACATCTTCTTCTTTCAATATTTCTCTCAGCTTTTTAAGACTTCCCATCATGACAGAGATATTTCGACCACGAATGTCCATCCGTTGCTTTAAAAGACGGCGATTGTCCTATTGAATCAAGTCATCCACAATTATTATTACCATTACTCCAAACTCAACCATAAAAGTTCAGAAAAATACTATTTAGTCACCCATAGGGCTTTCAGTTCCTCCTCAAGCTCTTTCCGTTTAGAATCCGTTTCTTTACGATCTGGTTTGTCATTAATCAATTTAGCTAGAGAATCGTATTCCATGCTATACTTTCGAAGTTTTGTAGCTTCTTCTAGCAATCTCTTGGACTCGGCAATTTCTCTTTTGGTCAGTTCTATTTCCTCTTGCACTTGCAATTTCAAAGCAGAATACGTATTCTGAACTCTTTCATTCACAGTTATTGATTTGTGGGTCCGCTTGGCAGCGTAATCAGCCTGGTGTACTTGACCAACCAATCGTCTAAATGACAGCTTGCTGTATTCAGAAATACATTACATTTATTTCAATCCCCTTTCCATATTTCAATTAGCAATCATCGCACTTAAACACTCCAACACATTCAATAGCTTACATGAGTAAATGTAAAATTCATATCATAAATTATCACTCCCACTCCCTAACCTTACAGTTCCCTGTAAATTTGGATCAGGAGGGCTACAATTTATCTTTTAATTTTTTATAAATTGGAAGCTCAATGGTCTGTTGAATAAATAAATAAATGATCAATTTGCACTCAGAATTTAAACAATAATATAATAATATTCCTCCCCAACCATACAAAAAAACAGTATTGAATCAAAAAGTTCCTTCTCCTGTTTATGCAATTCAAACTTCGTAGATCAAAAACCTGACTATGGCCCCAAGCCATAGTATCTGCCTATAATGTTGTCAAATGTTAAAACTAAAACCGTGCAAAAATGGTTTTGAATTTCAATTTAACATTAACCCACAATTTACAGTTCGTAGAGTTTAATCTGGCCAGGGCTATTAAAAAATGGGTAATCAAAATACAGGAGATCTACTCGATTTTTTTGTTAGACTTGACATTGCAGGAGATTCGAGCAAAATCAAACGTTCGATAAACATAACCGGGTTGTTTTGTATTCACATATTTACATCATGTTTGACTTAAATTTAGGAAGTCATACAATTTCCCATTTATTCCGTGGCGTAGCACCAAGGAAAATATAATTATGACAGGGGTACTGCATCTGCCAGACTGATTTGCAATCCACTTTCATAAAACTCAATTTTATATGTATATTTATATTTATATATTTATATATTTATATGCTTACCAATCCAATTCACTTTCCAGAGCCATACACCAGTTTGCAAAAGATTTCGTCAGAGCAATCAATTTTCGATCGTCCCCTGCTCCATCTCCGTCAATTAGAAGCCGCCTCTTTATAACTTCATCTAAGCAAAAACAGAAGTATTTGAATAAAAATGTCATTCATAATTTGATGGTTACTACAACAAATCATTTTCTGCCGACACATATCGTATTCATAGGAACTGATAAATGTACATACCGGTTATCAAATTCTCCATTCCGGATGCCATTGATTAGCAATTCTAGCAAATTCGAATCCTTCAAGACGGACAACCCAGTGATATCTATAACATATAGCAAAAAATATTTAACTTAAGTCTGATTAGCTGAATTCTGTGGATAATATGTAAAGAGTTAAAGAGATCTGTAAGTTTTGGTAAAAATTCAAAACCAACATTATTTACAAAAAATTAAACGTATTCAGATTATCGCATCACTTGCCAGTATAAAAGTTGAAAACCTACAGATTATCACAAACTACAATATACAAGTGACAACTAAGTTAACGAACAAAGGCTGATGGCTGATGACAGTTAGAGCAAGTAAACATGTTGATTCAGTTGACTAAATGTGTAAAATGTGCTTGCGGAAGCTTTATTTGGATATTTACTTACAACGGGACAGAAATTCAAAACTTCCTCCAAAAAGCAACATCAATCTAGCATTGAACATACCCGACACCCAATAGCAGAGTACCCGTAGTGGTATTTTTTTTTACTCAAGTTGATGCCCTGACGCCAGTTCGTGCTGGCCTTACAACACTAGGTATCCTTCACTAGGTACCCAATTTAAAAATTATGTAAAACAGTTCAAATTAAGCCTTGAATTGAAGTTGAGTTTGGTTTTGACTGCAAAATATGCAGAAACCTGGCTAACCTTGTTGATGAATTGTATTGATTAATGATATGGTAGTCACAATCGCAACACAATTAGTTGCTCCATTAAGTGAAATGAAAAAAGTAGGTATCTATAAAAAGCAGGGACACGACGAGAAAAAAATCCAGGAGTAACAAATTATGTGATGAAAATATGGTGTACCGCAACAAAGCTCCAGTTTTATTCTTTTTTGCCCCAAATTGAAGTTCCTCTAGTCCCTATTTTTCGCTATTATTCGACATCATTACTAAAGTAAAAGATGACTCATTCAGCAACTCAATTAGTTTTTCAGCTCTTTTATAAATATTAGTAGAATCCATTGCAGTTGATCCCGTCAAGCCATAAGCCATTCATTTAGCGATAAGGCATTTAATATATTATGTTTGTAACTGCAAAATTTGCATATATTCATGATAACGTAGAATCATCAGTATCAGTTAAATCGCTGACACAACCAACTTTAGCTATTCATTTGGCATTAAAGAGGAGTCTTTACCATTATTGAGCAGCAATGAATTTTCTTGAAAGTAAAATATTTGAAATAAATGAAATATTTGAAATAAATTCAATGTGTAGATAAGCGCAGTTAATTATTTGAAGTGAAATTTATTGATTGGATTAATGAAATAATAAATGCCATGTACCATATTTCAAGGAAGGTGGCCATGAAATATTTCACGAAATATTTCAATAATTCAAGTGTCATTTCTGTCTTCTGTACAAACATGCTCGAGGGTTCGAGGTTGTGCTTCATCATCGATGCATTAAACGTACTACGTAGATATCCTACTGCATATTAAATGCATGGTCCAGTCCAGTCCATGTATATTGTATGTGGTGTGGGTACATTCAACAACTGCGTATACTTTTAGTATAGAAAAGATATACTTAAAATTTGATATTCCATACAGATGGTGGATGCCACATTGCCACATTATTATGATGAGGATGAAATGATAGTACACTACGACTGTTTTGCTTAAACTATGCCAATATGCCATAGTAGTAGCTATTTATTATTACTAATATAAAATAAACAATCGACCTATAGATAAGCTGCTTATCGACTATTGACTACGAATAGCAATACCTACTAAAGCAGTGCCTACTACCAGGAATAACAAACATAAAACATCAAACTGAGTTGAGAACCATTTAGATATCTAAACTATTTATAACTGGATAGACTAAGCTCCTGGCCATCACATCACAATAATCATAATCGAATCACGACTAATCACGACCACAACCATCACAATCCACGCATTCACCAACAGATATAATTTATATACAGTTATATAATTTTCCAGTTCCTGTGACAAACTGTTCCTCATTCATTTCGTACTTTTATCATTTTAATTGCTCAATAAATATCCTCACACTACGTCACAGCCATCCATACATTCAACTAAAAGCCTGCACAACTCGTAGTAATCGTGATTCCTTATTTACATCGTAGTAAGCCAAGTGCACATTTTCATTTTGAAGTTTAAAGCATGATCACAGTTTGAAAACCTGGAATACCCACGCATCTTTCGACAGTTATTATTACCAAAAGTGAAGAATCGCAAATAATTATATTTCACCGTCTTAATTACCAAGCATTGTTGACCAATGTATTTCATTGTAATTTTTATTTAAATAAAAAATAGCAAAAAAATAGTTACAACTTGGAAAAATATATTGACTAGGGACTAGCGAGTACCTACCTAATAATTCTACACACCAAATCCACCAACTGCCATTAAACAAACGCATTTTTACAGTGCGGACACATTTTCTGATCAAATCTGCTGTCGTCAACTCGTCAAGTCAAAAGTACAACTTTTTCGTTTGGCTATTCTATGCATTTCAAGAAATCAATGCACATTCAGTCACTAAGCAATCTTAGCATCAAAATAATTCAGTTCAACTACTCGCAACTCACACCATAGCAATATTACTATTTAAAACGTCATTCAGGTATTGTGTTTTATTATTTATACTAACTACAGTTTTTAATTTATTTTTAATTCATATTTAAAATGCGAAAAACAATTGTGACATAATTTTGAAGAATTTCTGTTATATTTGCAGTATTTTTTATTAAAAAGGAACTTAAATCAAGAGGCACAACTAGCACAAGCACAGCTGAAGCTTCCAACTATATTTACTGAGGAATCTGACGGCGAATATTTAGAATAGATTTGTCACAGTACCGAGATTTGAAGACATACAGACGAATGGGATAAAGAGGCTTTCGTTTTTAAACTCTCTAATATTCAAAATTTGTCTGCAAACTCAATGTAACCAAAAAAGGACGATCACGCACTGACAAAATTACAGTTGCGACTCAATATTTCGTCAGTTATGTGCAATCCTTAGCAAACCAGTTCCAGGGAGAAGAATCCTTCTTCTCAGGTAACTAAATTTAAATATATTCATAATTTATTATAACTTGATTGTGTAACACGTGAACAGGATCTGTCTTAAGTTCCAAGTTATTCCGATTTTTATTTTTATCGGGAAAATTTCTTAAAAGATATTCGTAATAGCAAGTAACAGAAGCATCATCCATCACAGAAATGTCAGTCATAGCTATGTATAAATATTAAACCGACATGTCTAAAAAACTTCTCCTTTTTTGATTTTATTTTCAGAAAAATCATCCATAAGTGGAAAAATCAAGAATTTTGGTGGATTTTCTGGTATTTGTGATAAAGATAAAAGTCTAAACCCTTTTATTTGGTGTTCATTGCGTCAAAAACCAAAATGAATCCTGGTTGGATGAGCCAAATAAGTTCGCAAATGCAGACGTCGGTCACTTCTGCCAGTTCTGCGGAGGAAATAAGGAATAGAAGCCTAAATTCCAGCACTGCTATGGACAATGACTCAATCTCATTAGGAAGGAACTATGGAGCAAGCAGTCATCCCGTTGGCACCTCGGATCTTATGACAGCCACGTGTTCGGATGAAGCTGACACTGACGAAGGTAATACTTTGTTGAATTTTTATAGTCATGAGGGTAGTGTTGGGTTTGGATAGAGTTATGTGCAACAAGGAAATAATTATGATTATGACTTGGAGATTAGTTGAGTACAGATTTGAATTATTTAGGCACATTAAAAGTTACCCACGTATTAAATATACGTATTGCTTTAGTAATAATTTGTACTCCCAGTACCTACTAAGAATAGAAATCATTGAATAAGTTATGTCTTATGTCCACTGTTGGTTTTTTAAGATATCTGTATTATTTTTATGTGAAAGCCATATCTGTAAATATTATTAGATAGTAATATGAGTAATAGTGAAAACTTGAAAACTTTGGCCAATAATTGACAATGTCAGCCAATAATAATATTTGTCATCTTTTTGAGGGCAATATACTCATTTCTGGTTAACAATGACGAAGGTAGTAGATTGACATAATTATAAATATTGATTATCTATGAAATAACTTTTAGGATAAAATACTAGCCCTAGACGATTATATAAAATAAATAGTGTCATTTATGTAATTATAGAATGGGAAATCCAGAATGATTTGATCGTTATCAATTTAGAATTCTGAACTTTTCCAAGTCATACTTGAAAATTGTGGATATCCTTGACTGTCTGGTTTAGCATAAAGGATAAACTTAATAACGATGTTATCTTTTATGTATAACCAGAGAGAGTATAACCAGTGTATACTAATATTAGGGACGATGCAAGGTTCTTGACTTTTTTGTCCCTATATACATCCGATATCATTTTATAGGAAATGTATGTCTGTTTATCGATAACTCTGCGTGATACGTTATTGATGTTTATTTAGTTTCTAGCAGAGTAAGATTGTGGAACAACAAATAAAGTACATACATAAGTATCAGTTAGGTTTATTACAAATAAACAAGTTATGCTGTCTGTTGACAACTATATGTAACAGTTTACGATAACCAGACAATATTTTAAACTTATTAGGATCTTATGTATATAGAAACTGAAGCTTAAGTTATATCATTCATTAACGGTAGCCACAGGGCCTAGCCGACACCTTACGAACCAAGAATGAATTTATAACGCATTGCAATGTGTAAATGTGTAATAATTTATAACACTGTAAATAAATGTAGACAAAATGCGTCCCTGACCACCGACCGATGGATGTTGTTCAGCTAGGTGTGTTGCGTACTAAGTCCTATATTAAGATAAATAATGTCGGAACGTAATAATATGAATGCATTCATGTTTTATCCGTTGATGTTGTCGTTGTCAATGGATCTGACAAATAAATTTTAGTTGATCTCAGTATCTTGCGCAGTTTAGTATGGAAAAGTACCTGTCGTAAATTTTTTATAAAATAATTTGATTAAAATGAGATGCATTAATTTATGTCCAAGAAATGGAGGACAGGTAAGCGTAAACCTTTTTGTCATTTAGGTCCTTAATATTGTATCTCTATTCATTTCATATCTTCCATTTACCATAAATTTGAGGTTAGATATTTAACGAAGCTCGCTTATATAATAGTACAGACTTAATAAACTAAGACAAAGAAGCTTGTTGTTGGGTCTATAGCTTCCTCTTGTATGGTTTATGTACCTATAGTACCTATACTTTAGTACTACAGCATTGCATTGTCAGTTTGTCAGCACAAACAAAGTACACGTACATTTAGTTCTGTATAGTAGTTGATATTGACTCTGTATGGTTTTTTGTATTCTCAGTAAACGTCAATTAGAATATATTAACAATAATCGTAAAACGCTGGATGACGAAAGATGGAAATGCCTATTTTACATATTTCGTCATGTAGCTGTATCAGTTTAGCTCATTTGATAGCGTATAATTTGAGGGGTTGTAAATGTTGTGAGTGGATACGAAAGACTGTCAATTCATTCCTAAGTTCGAACATGTAAGCTAAGTATTGTATCTTTTTAATAATAATGATGTCATTCGTCGGCAGAAATGTCAGATATATTCCTTTAGAATTGTATTAATCTAAAGTTTGTTAGGCGATTAGTCTGAGCCCTGTGATACTACATTGGCACAGTTATAGTATGCAGAATCTTAAAAATATAAACAATTTCTTTAAAAGCTTTAAAAGCGGAGATTTACGCGACAGTGGTATGTCTGTATCACGTGTAATTGCTTCAATTAGTAATTGTTCAAGATTGGGTTCTAGTTCTGATGAAGATAGCTCAGATTCAGAAATACCGGGGGATCCCCATGAAGGACACGAAGGTGATTGAACAACTAAAAATAAGCAGTCAACTTTAACCCTTCTAGTATTCACAGTCTCATCAAAAAAGTCTTAGTCGACAATAGAGATTTAAATGAGACATACCCCTTTCTACCAATTCGTTGAATACTAATATATAAATAATATATAATATATTTAAATATATTTAAATATATAAAATACTTGAGTGAATACCACACTCAAGTATTTTAAACAAGATTGCTGAGGCTTGTCAACTTGAAATAGCAATGTTGTCGGAGTAGGACAAGTTGGTAATCGATATCTAGCATATCCATTTTATTCATTATTGTTTATACTGACATATTTCGATATCAGAAGGAACAGAGAAACTATGATTGAGCACAATTATATACCACAAACCATATGATATGTCTAAATAGACTTGTACCAATGTAATGCATACTTTATGTCATATCATGTCATATTTTACACAGAATTTGTGAAATGAGTCACAAATGTTTCCAAGCTAAGCGTGCTACTAAACAAAAATGGTTAGTCTTCGATTGTATTCATTTAATGAAATAGAGGTTCCTGATAACAAAAGGATATTATTGTTGAATATTTACTCTATGTGTAATGTCAGTTTATATTAATAGTCATAGAGTTATCTGACACAAGAGAAATAACGAAAGACTGAAATCGAAATGAAGTTAGACATAACTAACTACAAGATTCAAGTAAATACAAACGAGTATTATGTAGATTATTAGATTGGTTTAGAAGTTGGCTATATATACTATTGACTATAATTAGTTGATGCCTATGAATCTCGGGCAACAAATTATTTTCAGAGTAAGAACTAATGAATCTATAAGTTTTTAACAGTAGACGTGGTAGACGTCTACTATTGGCGCTTTAAGTCATTATTAAATGATATTATTGCATGACCAGTTCCTTATCTTATTTGTCATAACTTTGTCACGAAGAATTATGGGATATATAGCCAAGAAATGTTATATACAAAAGTGTGTTAATAATACGTTCTATCGGTTTTATTGAAAATCAAAGTTAGTCGTGATCGTAGTGTACTGTGACATGCACGACGGACTAGGATGACATTTCAGTGTCATCTTACCATCAGCCTTGTTAGAAGAGAAAGTTTTGTTGGTTGAAGAGAGAAGGGAATATTTTGAGGAAAATAACTGTCAGAATGTTTTGGGCGACTCAAACAAGCAAATTTGTCAACGGAGACTCGGCCAACAATAATTACAATGATTTTTTGTGTGATGCAGAAATGGTCACTGTGACTCGATATGGAAGTGTAAACAGCAGTATTTTGGACGTGACCCGACAACGGAACCCAAGTGTTGGCAGTATGACTGGTGGCGGCGGCGCAGACATCCATAATGGTCTTCTCGTTGTTGACAAAATGCGAAGAAGGCTGCGATTCTATTTCATGAACCCTCTGGAGAAATGGCAGACTAAGCGACAGTTTCCGTTCAAACTCACTATTCAACTTATAAAAATATTTTTTGTTACTTTTCAGGTGAGTCCAAAATGTTTCATACTTTCAACATTTCTGTAATGACATTGTACTGAAAATAATTTTTGTGTTTTTAGTTGATCTTGTTTGCCTCTTATCGTTATGCAAATGTGAACTACACGTGGGATAATAAAATATCATTTTCCCATTTGTTCCTCATGAATTGGGATACTAGTCGAGAAATAACTACATATCCACCTACCACAGGGCCGTTGGCTATTTACACCAAAAAAGAGTTCTACGATTACATCGATTATGCTGTCCAGGCTGTGAGTACTTACAAAACAACGAGATGTTATTTAACATTTATGTTTTTTATTAATTGATATGTATTTTATTAGTACAGTCAAATTGACCAACTTGCAATTGGACCGTATTTTTACGCCAACAATGATGGAAGCATGGCCCCTATAAATCTGTGCGTGGAAAAGTACACAAATGGAATTATATATGGATTCAATGAGAGTTACGTATTTGACAGCAAAACAGAAACAAATTGTCTTGAAATTGAACCATCAGCTATGGATAATGCCACTGGACCATTTAGTATTATGGCGTACATGAAATTGCACAATTTTACCATTTCCTTCGATTCTTTGCTGGAAGCCCAGTTACTGTTTACATTGAAAACCGTTCGGTTTCGTGACTTGGGGCCTTTAAAATCTCCAGACTGTTTCCAGTTTGACATAACTGTAAGTTGACTTATTATCTTTAAACTGGCCTAAGGGGTTTTCAAAATAGGAATCAATTTGCAATTCGTGTATTGACAGTTATCTTTTGACAATCGAGATCATGATGGACAAACTCTTATGTCACTGGAAGCAGTCCCGATTCGATTGTTATGCAAAGGGGATGTGGAGTATGTCAGTAAGTGTATGGACCGATTATTTTAAGCCCCTATTCCCTACTGTTGTTGTATTGTCTGATTACAACTAGCAATCCCCTACTTCATGTCTCAATTGCTATAAACAATGATATGTAACTCTAACAAAATATTATTGTTTATTACGCAGCTGATAACAGACTGGAGAAAATTGGAAGGAGTGGAGTCAATTACATTGTGATAGGAATGTGCACTTTGTCGCTTGTTCTTTGCTGTCGCGCAATTTATCGAGCTCAGTTACTCAAAGCTGTGAGTTGCGTAATTACTTGTTATCATTTAGCGTGACGTCTGCATGCCTCACACGAATTTTTCCTCTCCATATTATCTATTTCTGTTAAATTGTAATACCTAAACCACCTTTTCTTAGGAAGTTTTGGCGTTTTTCAAAAAGTATTTTCAGCAAGAACTATCGACAAACGAAAGACTGGATTTTCTTAATTTTTGGTACGTTATGATTATCTTCAACGATATTCTCATCATAATTGGCTCAGCTCTGAAGGAACAAATCGAAAATAAAGTAATGACTAATAATATTGTGCAATTCAATTTCTTGTCAATTAATTTATAAAACCCCACGAATTAATTTGTAATTATCTCATATTAGGAACTGACCGGGGAAGCTTGGAACGTATGCAGCTTACTTTTAGGCATCGGAAACCTATTTGTATGGTTTGGAGTCCTGCGTTACTTGGGCTTTTTCCGGACTTATAATGTACTTATCCTTACTCTCAAAAGAGCTTCACCAAATGTTCTTCGATTTTTATTATGTGCCATTCTAATCTACGCTGGTTTCACATTCTGTGGTTGGCTGATTCTTGGGCCGTATCACATGAAAGTAAGTTTATTTTCTGTCTCTCCAATAAACCAGTATCGATTAAAGATGCTGGATTTCTATTTCTATTCAGTACAATTTATACTAACATTCCAATTGTGATCTGGATTTTAATTCATTTTATCCTTGGAAAACAGTTTAGTTCTCTGTCAACAACATCGGAGTGCCTTTTCGCGTTGATCAACGGTGATGACATGTTTGCCACATTTGCAGGCATGAATTCAAAATCGGTTTTGCTGTGGTGGTTTTGCCGAATTTACTTGTACACATTCATCAGTCTATTTATATACGTCGTTCTGAGTTTGTTCATCGCTCTCATCATGGATGCCTACGAAACTATCAAATTGTACTACAGAGATGGATTTCCACGAACCACGCTTCAAGAATTCATAATTGGATCTGATTTAAACAATATGAACCACGAAGGATCCCAATATTCGGGCAATCATCTTCACCCACAGCACCACTCTCATTTGCAACATGTGAACTTGGGGAGGAAAACATCCGCGGGAGGAATTCTGGACACTATTGTTGAAACTATTTGTGGTGTCAATGCTCCGGCTACAGTTGTTGAGTGAGCATACTAAAAATACAAATATATATATATACTAGGCCTCCAGCACTCTTATTGAATTTCGAACTTGCGACTTTTGAGAAAGTTATTCCCTGACATAGATCATACATGTGTACCAACTATATTTTAATATGTAGAGATGTAAGATAACACATTATGTAATTGATTACAACAGTATTAACAGAATATGAAATGTTTTGATATTACAGAGACACATCAGGAGAAAGCGAACCTCTGCTCGTGTCTGCATAATTTGACTACAGGCCATTAGTCCTGTCTAATACGGGGAATATTTGATATTATTTACTGTCACTGCAGCCTTCTTATCACAAATATATTGCGCAACAATAGCTGCTTTATATATGACTGGTGTTTCAACTAGTTTTGTTGAGTTCTAACAAAGATTGTTATATATTTGATTGTCAAGCGCCAACGAATGTTGTCTTGTAATTTCTTTGCAACAGTATGAAGAATATATCAGTATGTTTGGATGGGTACCTAACAACATTATATGTCAGAGTTCATTCCAAATAAAATATTTAGTATTCAAATCCTTCGACCATCTAAAATGTGTCTCTGTTTCCGTACCTGTTTTGTTATTATACCATTTAATATTATTAAAATTCTAGCAGCCGACATTTACCTATAGAACGCATGACAATAAATATTTAGAACTTTTATGTACGTAGTTAATTCCATTCTGGGACGTAGTATCAGTCATTTTTGAACAGAAAATTGTCCAAATCATGCAAGGCATTTGGTTTCCTAATACAGAAGTGCCCGTTAAGACATGTGTACCTAGTACTTATTAAAGCGCGTTACATATATATCATGTTATTCTATAATATGTGATGAAAATATTCGTTTGAAGGGGAATAAAAAAGAATTGAACTTTAACAGTCGTATTTTTTAATTGTCCTCCAATAAATTGGAACATGTATTTGTTCATTGCTTAAATTTATTAATAAACATATTTTATCCCATTTTTATTGCAAATATATTGATAAATATCACAAAATTGGTAAAACTTAAACAATTTACTAAAAATATTAATGTTTCATTTGATTGTTACATATTTTTAAAACGGTTTCCTATTCTATTTATCTACTGTAAAGCTAATGGGTTCAGAAATCTAATACTTATCGTAAAATATTTGCATGGGATTTACGAATGTGGTCTCGCAATTTGTTAGCTTCCTCTAACATGTCTTTTTCCTCTCTCCATACGACTTCTCCTTTGTCATGCGATTCCATTTTTTGGTAAACATCGTTATTTTCCTTAAAATCGCCCGAGTGTCTGGGCAGCACATGAACATGCACTTGCTGAAAATTTGAAACGTTTAAAAATAGAAAATTAGTACACGTTAGTAAATCCTGTTGACATTCATAGAAAAGTGGGCGAGTTTGATTTTTCTGAAGCCCATTCCGACCACACTAAAATTATTTACTTACTCTAATTGTCTGACCAGCCTCAGGTCCGTCTTGGACAGCAATTGTAGAAGATGTCGCTTGAAAGAATGAGTCAACAATTTTGACAACTTCCTTGGCTAACATGAAAAGATCGGCCATCTCTGACGGAGTCAAGTCTGCGACTTGAGAAACACAGCGTTTGGTGATCACTAATACATCTAATCAAACACAAATCTGTTAATTTGGTCACCTAGTGTTAAATGTCTTTCTAAAGTCTGACTACTTTGACTTTTAATAACTTACGTCCAGGAACAACACATTTTTTGTTTACTGTCGCATAAGAAAATCGACTTTGCAGAAAAATAAATTTTCCTTTGACTTTGACTTGTCCAAAGTCAAAGTCAACGTCGCTCATTGAATCTTCTGGAATTGAAAAAGTTGTCCCAGCACCATACAAATCGTAACGACGGTGGTTTTCTACTGGCATGCTACTTCTCTTCTCTTCCAGCTGCCCCAAATCAACGGATGCGTAAATGGCCTGCTCATCTTCTGTGGTGGCATGAGCCAAAATATCACCCCATCCGCTAATAATCTAAAAATGAATAACAAAATTGTAACTTTACCGCAATCATGGAATAACTACAAATATTTGTAAATTTAACCAAGCTATGGCCATAGGACTCCCGCTTTTCGTTGTGTCGTCCCACTTGTGCTGCAGCGACCACATAGCATTGCGTTTCTATTGCTCTCGCTCGAAGAAGTGTTTCCCAATGTGCTCGTCCAGTAACCACAGTAAACGCGGACGGATATGTTATGATTTCACTGCCTAGTCTTCTAAGTTCCAATGAAAACTCAGGAAACCGTAAATCATAGCACTAAAAAACACACATCAAACCAAAATCAGATTCATACCCATAATTAATTCAAATCAACAACTATCAACTTATTAACTACAATCTCAAATTGAAAGTTCAATTTTAGGGACATTATTATTGTCTGCACACTAAAACAGAGGAATAGAAATATGGTTAAAGTTTCCTTTAATTTCAACTACTCCTGATATTTAAGGTTAAGGTCAATTTACGAAATGAACTCGGGCAGTATGTTGGAACTGACATAGATACATTTTGTGTTTAGCAAAATAAACAGATGCATAAAAATAAACTATCTGACTTTCAAACCAATGCACATAATTGTAATGTTAGAGCCCAGAGCGGAACATATTTTTAAACATGGGAACATCATAAAGAAACTTCAGTTTCTATTCCAAAAAGACGAAGAAAATTAATTGATTCAGTTAGGTATTCATTTATAATGATTGTAAATATTTTAACCGAAAGAAAGCAATAAACTAGTGTCCAAAATGCAAATATTTACTTAACTTGGTAAATTACAAATAAAATAAATTACAATTCCGAGTCCAATATGACCAACAGGAGTAGATACAGGATTTAAAATTTCTTCTCCAGCTTTAACATATGAAGACTCTTGCAGATTTATTTTGTGCGCTGGAATTACAACGTCGAAGAGATGAGTCTTTCTATAGACTGAAACTATTTCTCCTTTGTCGTCAATTGCAACGTGACTATTGGCAAGCCAAGGATCACCATTTTCTTTTTTTAATTCCTACAAATGAAAATTATAGTCATATTAATACTAAATATAAATTGCTTAAATATTAAAACACATAAATGGCTCTAGCATTACGAGTTTTTCGTGAAATCCTCCTAGCAAGAGCCACACTCCGTGTTCTTTAGCCTTATTCTTGAACCGTTCAATTAAAGGACCATCCAATCTTTCGGAAAGTAAAGCTGTCTCATCCTTACTTCGGCCAATGAAATCAAAGCCTTCTGGAAGACACACAACCTGTAAATAAGATTCAAAAAATTAGTTTGGTTTATATATTTATCATATTGTTTTCTAACAATTAAATTCTGAGATTGTTACCCTTGCATTGTTTCTGACCGATTCGTCAATCCATTTTAGAGCGTTTGATAAATTTCTTTCCTTGTCATGAGTACTGTTCAACTGTATAGCCGCTATGATATTTTCTGAGGACATTTTAGAATTTGAACTACAAATTCCTCTCAAGATATAATGTGGATTCAAACTCGTTGGAGAGCGACTAATAAGTGCATTAATTTGGATGTTCCTAAGTGACCTAAATTGTCGGTTTAGCAAATTAATGTAAAATAGTTTTTGTATATTTGCATGAAAACCTGTTGCCATTCCAATTTTCAAAAGGTGTATGAGTGTATCAAGGATCTCTAAGAAATAAAATTTTGATTTTTAAGAAACAGACTTTCTTGCTCTCATTATGTATTTCTAAAAGACTATGCAATTATTAAAGCTGGTAGACATTATTTGATGAGTACCTTCCTCAATTCCAAATTGGCATGTTGAATAATAATAATAAGAGAATAGTTGAAGGAAAATTAATCATCCAAATAAAATTAAATAGTATATTATTCGGTATAACTTATTAAGTAATAAATATTTATTATTAGCGTAATTCTGCTCAAAATATTGAACACAATTAGTACATATGGAATGGACAGCTATGTTTTTCAGAATGACAAATCGGTAAATTGTTACAACTAAAAGTGAAACAGGGAAAGTGGTTGATTAAATTAAGATTATCTTTAAAATAAAAGCAGTTACAATTAAACCCTATTCTAATGCTATTTTAATTGACTAAAAGACGTAAGTAATTAACCATTTCGGTTGTTTTAATTCCTAAACTCCTATTGTGTCAACATTCACAGTTTTCAAAACATTATACGACTTAACTACATGGAAATTTTGCCGCGCTTTTACATTTAGGTTCCAGATTTCACGCTATAGTGCCACTTGCTTGGGTGGTTTTGGTATTAACATTTTGCGTTGTCTTAATTGTTGTTGTTCAAATCCTTAAATTAAAGCCATAATTATTAAAAGCCAAATTGACGTTTCATAAGTTAGTTTAGGAGAACGTTCTAGATAAATTTTCGAATCCAAAAGCATTAATACATCCTTAACTTCCAGCATTGATCTCCTCAGGCTTCAACTTCCAATTATTTTCAAGACACATCCTTTCATGACTGAACCAAATCCTCATGAGTTTAAACATTGCCATGGCAACGTCGTCGTCTTTCCATTTTGTAATATCGAATATTCTGGCTTTCAAATCGTTCAGATCAACTTTGCTACTCTGTAAACAAACAGATTGGAAAGATATTAATTTAGAATTTACAACGATAACATTTACGGGATTCCATACAATGAAAAGTGACCATGATCGATTGTTACTAAATCAATTTATATAAATATAGGAAGTAAAACAGTTATTATTATATCTTCCTAAAATATTTTTTAGTATTTTAGGACCATTGAGTTTAGGACCATTGTTATTTAGACAGGTATTTGTTACAATTCGATGTATAATTCGGACGGAAATATAATTGCAGAGGAAATTTAAAACAAACCGTGTTAAAAAAAATTGAATATTACGAAATTGAACGAATTATTAAAATAAGTAATGTAATATTAATAGTGAAATGGGTCAGTTCAGCTATGGTAAATATGTTGTAGTAGGGACAATTTTTTGCATTATACGATGTCGATGTCGAAAATGTGTCGATAACTTTTGAAACGGACAATAGAAGAAGCCTGACCTATATAGGTGTGTTCCACGACCTTTCCAATGAGCTATTTTACGATTTTCAGTTTCTAAACCCTCCCCCAGTCAGGGTGTGTGTCCAATTTGCCCAATTATGAACTCAATAGTCCTATAGTCTCTCGATAACACACAGAAAATTTGAATGTTGTAGCTTAATCCCTTCGAAAGTTATCTTGCACAGGGATTTCCTGTCAGACATATATTGTAAAACCATACAGAGGAAACTAAAGTTCGTCTGAATAAAAGGCTAAATATATAAGATTTATAGATTGAGTATTAAGATTTACTTACAAGGCTCTCCCTTTCGACATCATTTATATGACCAAGTTCATGTAATCGAACAACAAAGCGTTTCAAAAACCATACATCGTTGTTAAAACTCATAAAATAAGCCATTATGACAAGTAAAACAAAACCAAATCAATTGCTTTCTGCTGAATTATGGGATTCACTATTATTATGGCGCGGCTTGTGTAAAATTACAATGATAAACCAAGAGAGAGTGACCATTTGGTTGGATAAACCAAAATTATGCAAATTCCTCGGACTCTAGCATCATCTCATGTTATGAAGTTTCATGACTCATGACACAGGCACTCATATATAGCATTATCTCTAAATTTACATAAATTAGCATCAAAAGCACGTATCGGCTCCCGCAACTTGAGTGTATGATAGTAAATAAATAGTATTAGTTGAGAGTATTGTTTAGTTCGAGGACCAATACCAATGCAATAGTCAATCTTTTCTAAATACGTGTACTGCAAAGGAAATTTTGTCCATAGTAGTGATCTATATCGATCGGTGCTATTAAAATGATATATATCAGTAATTTAAAGGTACAAACGTTGGAAACAATTAATTTTTATTCTTCGATACAAAGGCAGAGTATGTAAATATTACATTTGATGCGTATATTTTACAGCAATTATCACGTACTGAGGAAATTTCTTGCTGATACCAAAATATCCTGGCCAATGTCCTGAAAATGTTTTCCACCCTTTAGATAGTCTGGAGTAAATTCTCTGTATGCCAAACATATTCGTCGGGTTTTTATGTCTCCACGAGATACACTATGCTCCCATTGATATCTTGCTGGTCCATAGAGAACAAGTAAAGATCGTCTTGGCATTGGCACACGAACAGTGGGAAAGTCGCCAGAAACTTCTTCAGGGTGATAATCATAGTTTTCATAATAGTACTTCAAATTATATTTTTCAGGACTCCCTCTGAATTTCGTCATAGTGAGAACAGAATCGGATACCAAGTTGACAGAAACTACCCGTTCGCCCCATACCCAACAATCATCAATATGCGGATCAATAGACGCCCCTGTTTCGACCCTGTACTCAATTGCACACTGTTCTATTGTCTGGAAATCATATAGTAATTCCACTTTTTGAAGTTTCTCTTGGGCAAATTGGCTGAATTGAGGAAACCCTGAGAATGATTTGCCATTTATTTTCTTCTTCTTAAAATTAGTTTTGGGTCCAAAGTTCTGAAAATAGTTTTAAAAAGCATTTGTAGACGTAATTTGAATATTTTCTACAACATTTTACCTTTAATGATCATGTATTAGGAAGGAGGACTTAATTTTGCCCAAATGATACCTGTTTTCTCCGTCCACTTTGAGATAAGTCCCATGCAATAGAGTCACAGCCGTCTACCAACTGCATTTCCTCATCCTCTGATATAAAGTTGGGCTGTTAAAATAATTACATGAACATTAATTAAAATACTTATACAAACTAAATTAAGAAAACATTAAACACTTACAATTAAAAGTACTCCAGGAAAATCGTAACAAGATCCTGTATGGTTAGGATGATCCTCAGCTACATCTGTACCTTCCCAAGATTTCTGACACAAATAGCAGTATTCATACGCCACCTACACAAAATATAAAATAATATGTCACCGTTAAATATCTTTGATATTGAATAGAATTTTCAGCTGTAATTTGTTGTAATTAAAATACTAGTAAATATTTTACCGTGTGACCATTTTCGGGAACATTTGTGGACAAATTAGGTACCCCAAATTGTTCCTCGCAGACTAAACATGTTCGAATACCTTTACAACCACAAGGCCTGGGTTTGAACATCTTCCCCACGTGAAGCCACTTTTCAATAACTAATATTTCAATAACTGAACTCCATCGTCAATCGTCTAAAAAGTTAATTTGGATTTAATTGAATTCAACTGTGAGTTGGAGAATTCGTATTTACGATCTCATCGGTAGATTTTTTTTCTAAAATTTGAATTTCCCGCGTTTGTGCACGAAATCAAGAATATCTTGTCGGTCAGTAAACATTGACAATAAAACATGGAATAGTGAAATAATTTATCTTATGAATTGAAAATAGCTTTTGATGGCATACCACAAAATGATGGTTTATTTTCAAATTATTTTATTAAATGCTATGTAATAATTTTTTAATTTCCTGCTTGATAATTTAATTTTTTGGTTATGATTTCGGATTATGAGATTGAATTAGGATTAGAAGAATCGGTTTGTTAGTTGTATACCTCAATGTATACATTATTATATATGTAGGCATAGAATTAGATAGACCTTCAGATATTATGTTGCATGAGCTGACTGAGAGTGGATATAGATACCTAAATAAATCCTAAATTACATACATTGCTTTTGGTTTCTTAGGCATGCATACTTTAGCGTGTGTAGATACAAGTATCGTACTTGATATGACGACACAGATACTCTTATAGCCATAGCCATTCAACAAGCTCGACAGATTAGATTAATAAAATTATTAATCTCTCTGACTTGATATAGAGCAAAGATTGGCTTATTTATATTGCAAAAGATTTGTTTGTAATTACTCAGAGGGACTCTTAATTTAATTAACTGACGATACTAATCTCAGCGTGTTTTGTTGTAAAAGTATAATCATTTTCATACGAAAGTACGAATTATACTATTTGTTTCTCCTTTTAATTGCTAGTTACATGCACATTTTTCTGTTTGCGTGTGAACTGTGAACAATCTGGTGGACTTGGACATTGCTGAAGTGTGCAGTGCAAACTCGTGGAAAAAGTAAATAGAAAAAAACTGTCGGCTCAGTCAGCTGCTTTGTAGGTGCCACATCAATCAATTAAACTGCACAGATAAATGCGGAATTCCTCTGGCAATCTGGACATTTGCACTTAAATTCAAATAATTAGGTATTTTAATAGAGTTTTGTTTAAAACATACATTATGTTAATCATTATGGAAATGATGCTCTGGATTTTTATTTTAGGTGACTCAGTTTGACAGAAATTTATTGTAACTAGCTGTGTCAACCACAGGATTGAAATCCACCATAAAACATAATCATCATTAGCTGCAGTTTATCTTGTTGATGACGACAAGTGTGGTTTGCCAATCCGTAGAGAGTCACACTCCGACAGACGACATCCGACCACAGGGATAATTTGTATATATACGTTCACTTAGGAAGAACGTCATCGTATAAGACAGTAGATTGTATTAATGACTGCACTCCTTTTCGTGGAATAATAAACACTTTAATTATCCTATATGCAGTAAATGTAAAGAGGACAAGTGGAGCTTAAAGTGAAGTTGTCCTGCCGGTTGGCTCTACATTTATTCTACTTGCACTACGCCTTTCTAAATAAAACTTTCGTCAACAAAACTGAAAACTATTTAGCTGACAATTTAGCTCTTCTGTTGCAATTAAATTCAGTGACCATTCCCTAAGAGTTCTATTTGTGCGAAAGTGACATCGTTTAATTCAACGTCATACGCTGTGAAAGATCAAATCGCATTTAGCATCAATCAGCCGTGTCGTTAACTTGTTTACGAGGAATACTTCATTAATTTTCTTAGACGGAAAACTAATTCATCAATTACTAAACGTCCCACCATCAAATAAATTACAAGTGTAACTCTAATTGGCCTGAATTGGGTCCCTATCTACAAAAAGAAATAGGATCTGTGATAAATGTACATAATTTCCTCCAGTTAACCACGATGGACGATCTTAGTAAGTTTCAAATATTTTTCTTTTGTACTTCCACTTTCTTATTTTTTCGCTTTTGCTTACAAGGGAGATATCTTTCAGGTTAAACTCAAGTCCAGACATCATTGTCAACTTTTAGGTCCAAATATGTATTTCGGCAATTAAAGAATTTATCGGAAAAACATCAAAAACTGGCTGCATATTAATTAGTTGCACATTTCTCTTCTCACAAAACTGTGTTTATTGCAGATATTGTCTTATAATTTTTCAAAGTAAAGCTTCTTTACGGTTCCTGTTGACATGAAACATTTAAAATTACTAAAATTTAAAAAAAAATACAACATAGCGCAAAAATAATATTTGGAATTGTCAATGTTTTGTGAGTAGAATACCTTAGAGAAATATAGTTTTTTGCAATTTAAGGTTTTCAGTGCTTATTTACAAAATAACTTTTACAGACGAACTCTTCCATTTTTGAGTTCAGTTTAGCGAAATTAGTCAGAAAAGTTTACTATAGTTTCTGGTTACACATCTTCCTTGTTGCTGTAAAAAACATCCCTTGTTCTATTTGTAGTTAAGCACATAGTAAGTCAGAGTAGTAAGTAATTTATATATTGCATTGGTATATTATATCTGTGCTTAATTACACGGATTCATATACATCTTTATACAGTATATTGCATATGCACTATAATAGTATTTGTTGGTTTTGCTTAAGATTTATTTGCTTAAGATTAAGATACAATTTAAGACGCTTTAGTGCCATATCAAAATCAAGTCACGAACTCCTATATAGCAAATAAGCTAATTCGATATCTACTTATATGTAACAATTTTTATTTGTAAATCTATTTATGTGATAAATTGAGTTTTAATTTGTTATAATATTATTTTGATTGAAATAAATACGCTACAGTATAAAATAATACTGTATAGAATTTTGCAAGATGTGTCTTTCAAAAGGTGTACAGAGTTGCAGACATGTCCTTATGTTACTATAATAGAATTTAAAACAGAGACAGCCACATGTGGTTAAAAGCAAGATAATATATGTGAAGAATTAGTGTTTAATTAGAGAAGGAATTTGCCTACGTAACAGTAAATACCAGAAGGATTAGGATTTGTAAACTATTTACTTTCGAAATTTGTTATTCGTGTGCATTACGGTCACATTTATTTATGAATGCATCACTCCCTGTCGAGTCCCTGTCGTCAATGTCTGTAGGTAATCTAAAAGTATGTACAATGTTGGCTGGCTGTGGGCCATCACTGCAATAAAGCTGTACATTCACATACTCAATCAAAACATTATACATACTATCCTCCTAAAATGCTTCTTTTATTATGTTACTAGGTAAGTACGCACCCATGCCCACAATAATGCTTATGCAATGGCATAATACCAATCTTTTGGGTTAAGAGAAGGGCAATTTCTGCAAAAAATATTCGTCTTTCGATTTCTGTTTACTCTATGCTGACTAAAGAGGATTATGGCTTGGAACATTCTTATTTTATAACTTATATCACAGTGATGAATTATTTATGAGCCGTACAGGGACACGCAGGAGCGAGGGAGAACATTTTTATTAATAGTAATTAGATAATATGTTTAGTGGCGATTACTTTCATGCATATACCTGAGTAGAAGTTCATTCTATGTACACAACAAAGCTCTTACCCTAATTGCTTTGTTTTAGATTCGCGTGTATTGTTGTACAGAGGTTGATAATGATTAGTTGCAATTGAATCATTGGAATTGAAATAAAACTCTATATTAGTATTGTATGTGTGCTAACAATAAAAAAGTTCACCCTGAGCAAGAACTGATATTTCCAGTTTTTCAAGATTTGTGACAAGGGAACAAAGCTGCTTAATGCACGCATAATGCATCTCACATAATTTTATGGTCTTTCATTATCACAAAATAATTGGGGAGCCAAACTTCGTTTTGTAGTCGGCATTCATTACATGACATTGTATTACATTACAGTTGTATTCTCTTACTTATTGTTAGCCGCATCAAGAGCTTAAGGTGCAGGTGTGACAAAAGTGACACACTTCGTAGCTGCAAACGACCAATTATGTTCTCCACTCTGTTTTTTAAATGTTAACAGCACTAACAAGAACGGCATTCTTAAATTGAAAGCTAATTCAGTAGGGAACAGGTTAAAATTTACATGTGTACATACTTTGTACTATCTAAGATATAGCCAATGCAAACTGCAGTGAAAGTTGCAATCATTTATGGAGATAGTTTATCCCAAAATCTTCTTTTTGTGGTACAGAGTACCTATATAGAGTATATAGCACCTACCTATCTAAACCATAAGCATTTTGCGAAGTTTTATGTAACTGAAAAATACGGTATCATGACCCTGACTTTAAAACTGACATGGATGCAAGTGGAGATCGACTCTATTAGTCAAAAGACGTTTTTAAGCGAATGTCTCAAGAAGGCGGCTTGTTTTTAACGGCTTTCTTATTTATTTTATTGTTAACACACCTATGTCAAATCGCAAAAATACTTATACAACCCCGAAATGAGTTTCTATTTTCCCATGGGATTGTAAATTTTAAACTTAATTTATATATAATGCCAAATAAGGCATGAAGATGCTAAAAAAATAGTGGCGTGTTTGCTGTGAATTTACCTTCAGACCTACCTCTCTTGATTAATCAGTGTCCCTACCTATTCGTATATTAAATAGTCGCCACATAACCATTGTCAGCTCCACAAATTAGCTTTTGAAATGTCTATGTGTTACAGTCAGTTTGTACATTCAGAATGCTTATATATTTACCAGTAAGTATATACACGTGGTAGAAACCAGATAT